>VYZW01043841.1:5431-67670 GCA_013401315.1 Balaeniceps rex
ATCAGAAATAGAATATCTTCAGAAGTTTTGAACTAATACACTTGCAGCCTATGTAAGCAGTAAGGGTACATTTCTGTCCACTTGCTGGTTTGTGGCTTTCAAGCACAGCCTTGTGAGATGGGTAGCTAATACCTGTCCCATACAATTTCCCAAATGTCAGGCAACATTATTTGAAAACACAGCACATCTGTAATGCACTAGTACAGAATACATAGAAATGGTGGAATATCAAGAGCGTCCTTGAATAGTCTCGAGATTACAATCTTGGGAGTAAATCAGACTAAGTACAATTAAATGTAAGCTTCATGAGGCAGTCACGCTATGTTTTCAAAGAGGTAAAGGAAAAGTTCTCCATCTGAGTAGAAGAGATATTGTAGTCACTCTAGTCTGTGCCTGTAAGACTTGGAACATACAAAGTACTGAACCACAACCACCAAGCTCCAGAAGGAAACGAAATACTTAACATAAAAAAAGCAACCAAAATAGTTAATGTAATTTTAAATGTAGAGACGAGAGAGAGAGATAACATACAAACACTTAAAACAATAGAAGTATTCACCTTTAAACACCCATGCCAAAATGGTTGTACTCTGGGTTGTAAACGATCTTTTCGAATCACGCAGCTGGTCTCAGTGGTGTTCGTAGTGGACACATACATACACACACATCACAGACTGCTCCAGCACAACTGGAGCTAACGGGTGCTCTTACAGCAGCCCAGCAGACATGCCAAGTACTAAACAGGCACCAAGAATGAACTTTCTTGCCCCAAATACAATACAAGAGAAGAAACCAAACTGGCAAGCTGAGGGGTGAGGACCCCAAGACTGAACCAAGACCCTGCAATGTCAGACCCTGACAGTTGAACGGACACAAGGAGCTGCCCCCCACAGCCAGTCCTGGTCTAGCTTGACTACGTGCAGAATGAAGCATCTGAAAAACTGAAGACACAGTGTAATGTTCAAATACTGACTCCCAGTTGTCTTCAATTAGCATTCCTCTGTTTCAGATTAATAATTCCATGCCATTTTATACCGAGGGGAAAAAAAACCCACAACATTCCTTGTAAAAAACAAGCAAACCACAGTATTGCTAAGAAGTAGGAGTTTATTTTCCCTTTGCAGATTAAGGAAACCGACGCAAAGATACATGTTCCTGGTTCCTCAACTATTCAAGCAGTGTCAATCTTAAGAAAATAAGCAACTCCTTTACACTGGAACACCTGCTGTACCAAGTCAGAATAAAGTTTCAGTTATTTGTTTCTCAGACATTACCCACTCTAAACCAATTCCCTGCAAAACACCTCAGCATTCACAAAGCCAGCTGCAACAACAAATGGAGAACTGTAGACTCCCAAAAAAAGCCTTTGGTGGAATTCATCTATGTGAGTTTTTCACATGCTGTGACAGACCAAGAAGATTAGACAAGACAAGAATAGGGATCAAGTGATGGAGAAAGGATGCTGCTACAAACACTGCTGCTGATTGATTGTTGCAATCAAGCTTGCTCAGAAAAGATGACCAGAGGGAGCATTCTGACTTCAGGGCTCCTTTGGGTTTGTTTTCTCTCAATGTTTTTGTATTTTTTAAAACATCCACATACTCACAACAGGCTAGCAAGTGCAGCTAAACTGATCTAGAAAAACAGCAAGGGCAGGCAGGGTACTGTAATGCAATCATCAGGTATTTCAGGCAAAGTTAGCCACAGGAAAAACTCTACAAATACAGATTTCTCCACTAGGGTTGTACAGCAGGATGATATTCTCACTATGCAAGAATGAAAAAAAAAAAATATATACACACATACTTATATACACTTTTTTTTTATAACTGAAAACATAGCCCTAGAGAGAACTAAGTGATCAACAAACTAGCAAAATGCTCCAGAGGACAAATCAAGATTCAGTTTGAATCACTAGTACACTGATTTGCCCACAGCATAAAGCAAACAAAAAAGAACTATCAGGGTTACTTGGTTATATTTTTCTGTCCATGTAATTCACCTGTTAAATTTGCACATTACCCTTCTTACTGCCTGTAAATAGTGCAGAACTCTCAGGAAGGAAAGTTATCAACTAAATATGGGGGGGGGTTAAATTTAGGAACAGGTCTGCTTCTCTTGTTTGCTGTTTTCTTCTTCCTCCTCCTCCACTGCTACTACCCCCGCAAGCTTACTAACAGTATTAAAACCCTAATGGGATCTGTGTTTACAAGACTTTCTTATACCTCTTATTTCCCCACCTAGAGTTACACAACTCTATCTGGATCCCATAACCATTTTGCAGCAGTGAAATTACACTGAGAATAATGTCACAGGGTAGCAAATGCAGAGATATTAATACCACGTTGAAAGTGAAAAGAAGAATTGAGGGGAGGCCTACATCAGCCCTAAGCCACAGAATGACATTTTTATGTACAAAACAGTTGAGAAGACGAATAAGCAACAGAACTTTTTCATTAGCGTTTACTGGATAAGACTGATGAGATTCATAGCCAAAAACCGTTAAAAATACAAATCCCAGATGGGCAGTTTACGGTCCAGAATTGGAAATCTCACACTTAACTGACAAACTGCAGCAACTATTACTACACAAATTCTGTTACAACCATCACAATAACATTTTAGGAATGGCTTTTTTTTTTTTTTTAAATCCAAGACAAAAAGGTTTGTTTTATCACAGGAGGGTGTCCAATTCACCCCCAAAGTCTCCACCATCTATAGCAAAAGCCACAGCACAGAGTCAAATTTCAGCTCAATTTCATTTCTGAAAATTGCTTAATACTACATCACAGATAGCTCACACATGTAAGTCAAAATATTTAATGGCTCAAACTATCTTTTTGTTGCTGTATTTACATTTCCCTTCAAAACCAGAGAAGTATATTATTTGGCTGACTGCATAAACATATCCTGACACCATGACTTCTGCCTTCGAGATGAATACATTTTAGGAAGCAAGAATTAGTTTATTTTATAAGGCAGACCTTAAAATACATCAAAAAATATAAAAAAAAGTCATTTTTTATTTTGCATGCAAGCCCTGTAGATTTGCAGAATATAATACTAAATCACATTGTGGATTTGGAGTGGATGAGTGGTTTGGCTTTTTTTCAAGTGTCAGTAACTTTCAGCCTGTTAAGGCTTGCAGTTCCCCTTCTGGTCATCTGAATTATTAAAAAAAAAAAAATTCTGAGAAACCCATTTCACGATGGTTTTCTACACTCACTCTCTGCATGCATAGAGAGCTAAAAAAAAAACAACCAAAAAACAGCTGACTTAACTTCACTCACCTGTGGAGAAATGGCATCACCATCATGCTAACATCAAGCATAGAGACTGCATCCCAAAACAATTTTTGTTAAAGAATCTGAGCACCTAACAGAGGAGGGATCCCACTTACTCAGCTCAACTCCTGCTGTTCAGTATTAGACTAAGAAGTATTTTATCTTTATGTTATTATTTTTAAAGTTACGTCTTTTAAATCATAAAGTTTTCAAGTCTTACACCAACTCCTGGTGACACTTCCACAAGATTTCGTGAGACATAAAATAGATCTACAAAAATAAAGCTGGTGAGGCTTTATAATGCTAAGCAATAACTGATAAAAGAACTAAAACTTAGAAGATGTGTGATGTGTATGTAAGGTCCAAGAGTCCTAACCCACTAAGAGTTTAAATCAGTAAGAGTATGCCAAAAATCCCACAGCCATGTCCCAACTTTCCCTTTCATCATTTCTTCCTGTTAGCAAAAACCTTCTACCAGTAGCAAAACCTTCTACTGCTGTATAAAGCGTTCATGACCTAACTTCAGAAAGGCTTTCCTTGAGATACTCTAGTTCCCAATCCTCCTCCTTTTAAAGCTAAACCAATGTTGAAACAAGCAAGCAGACACAGATGAATAGTAGGGCTGCTTATGTTACTCTGCAAAGCGCACACTAATACATGCAGCATTTACTTTCCCTGAATTTCTAGAGATTTGTGGGGAAATCGTTCCTTTTTCTTCCCCCACTCTCTCCAAATGACACTTCTCCCCCAAGAATCAGACGTCTCAGCCCTGTGCCACACCAGATGAGAACCTGAGATACAGGGGGAGCAAGTTTAACACCCTCTGACTGCCAGACCAGCTACTCAGATCACCTTGTCAGACAATCCAAATACAACTTTGTTTGGAAACTTCCACAAAATGATTCAGAAACATTCTTTCATCTCACAAAATATCAGTGTCTGACATAATCCTACTCCAACAACAGCCAGCAGAGCTACTGTTACTCTTGCCACAACTTAATCAATAGGGAGAAATTACAATTTAACCAAGTAATGTAGTACTGGCATTATCAGGGGAAATCTGGGGTGCTTAGTACTGCTGAGCAGACCTATGTCAGAAGAAAAAGGTCAATGCTTTCTGCTACAGGACTTTTTAGAAAATGACACAAGAAACAGCTTCTCACGGCAAGAGGCTACAATGTACATGAAGATGGAGGCAAACTTCTCAATACGCATTCTGGGAGCAGTTGCTTGCTGCTTCTTCTCCCATCTGCATCTGCAGTTTCCTGTGTCAGCAAGAACACTTGCAGAGGCAAAACATCCAAAGAAATCCTCTCTTCAGAGCAGCATGAGATGTTAATAAGAAAAATAACCACCGCATCATGTTATTCCTCCTTTCATCACTGGTAAGCACGACTAAAGAGTTTCAATATACCCAAGTAAATTTTAATTGCCAAGCAGATAACCCACTGTGTAACCATCCCTCAAAGGTCCTCTTGCAATTAACAGACAGAAGAAGAGCTGCACATCTGAAAACGTTTTCTGCACTCCAAAGGTCAGCTGGCTGAAGAACAGATTTCCCTTCTTCCCTTACAAACTTGTCTTCCTTATATCCTTAAAGCATCATAGCTACAACACTCTTACCATATTAGAAAACAGATCTCTAGGAAAAAAACCACTTGAATCAAGTCCTCAGAACTTCAGGACAAGACAAAGGTAGAAAGCTACAAGTTATATTTGGTAACCAAAAAGATGTTTGATGGAGGAGGGAAATAAAGATGAAACCAAAATCCATTATTTGGTTTCATGACTCCAGGACAGAAACACCGGCACATTCCTCCACCACTAAACTTGAATTCCTAACATGTTAGTCACCTAAGTTCTGCCTCATGGTTCACATAAGATTTTGTTGCAAACATGTACAATGTACTTACAGAAAACACCTGCTCTGAGCAAATGTCAGAACCTTTCCAAACACAAGTCAAATCCAGATCAGAAAGGAAAGGTGTATTTTCCATTTAACTCTATTGCTTCTCCTATGCAATAACTGTGAAAATCTTCTGCACAGGTCTGTGCTGATGAAACTCGAGTATTCGATGTTATGTTGATGCCTTATGCCAGATGAGATCTATTTGTCTCTTCATAAGCTCTGAGGCTCAAGAGCAAAATGTTGTTAAGCTCTTTTCTCAACTCTCACCCACTCTAACACAACTGAGATCCCAAAACTGTAATACCAGCATTAGGTAATGCAGCATTCACAACTTGACAACCTCCTCTGGAAATTCAGACAAGAAAATTCTTAATCCAAACACCCTTCCATTTCCCTCCCTAAAAAAAGAATTAATTTCAAAAAAAGAGCAGCCTGGGCAAGCAACCGACAGCTGTTAGAAATCCTAAAATGAACAGCAGATTTTTGTAAAGGAAGACAGACAGTGCTACAAAACACTGTATTCACGCCAGTGCTGGCCAAGGTTTCATGACAAATTGGGCAGCTTGCATTCAGAATAACTCTACAGCTGATGAAGCAGATCAGCTTCAGGCAAGTCATTTCCCCTGTACTGTTACTCCTCGCTCCCTCACCCCATGCAAAAGCATACTGCATAACCAGGATTGAGCATTCAGAGCACAGACATCAAACAGCTCCTGTTTCCTGAAAGCAAGGCTCAGTGCCACCAGTTATTCCCACTTCTGCCCCACACAAGGTATTTTAAAAGCTCAGAATTCAAAATTATCTCCAGTGGCCTACAACAGAAAAATAAGCTACAAAGACCAACAGGGACTGGATATTTTTCTGAATGTAGACAATGGAACATAAACACAAATTAAAAAGTCAAACGGCATCACAACTGAGCATCAATCTCTATCAAGAAGTATTGATATGTTTTCAGACCCTGAAAGGAAGTCATACAAAACACCATGCAACCTCTACTATTTAATGTGCTGCTCTCTACCATTAGTATCCATCCTTAAGTATTACATGCAAAATTAATCTCTAACCAGCTTTTTTCCTGTATCTAAATCCCAGAGCAGTATCACTTGGCCTCCAAACAAATGCACTGGCAAACACTGAAGAGCTGCATTACTGAACATATCAGAATGAGATCAGGCCAATTTTGTTGGGGCTGATGGGAAAGTTATTGTCTGAAAAGAATAGATCAAGGATGAGGCATTCTCACCTCTAGGGTAAAAAAGAAATTAATTAAACATCTGTCAGGAACTAAAAGAAGATACCGCCTCTTAATATCACCAACAGGAAACCATTAGAGGTTTAAAAATCTGTTTCACAGACAGGAGTCAAAAGAAGTTAGATACCAAAATGCTTTTGGAAAAAATCTTACCTGACTCCTATTTTTATCTCCTTTGGTTTTGTAAAAAACTCCCCAAATCTAACCCCAGGTCTATGGCTTTATGGGAGGTTACAGAGCCCACTCAGCAATGTCCCTCAATTCTAGGTTCTCCCACCGCAGTTCAAAGGTGCAGCACAGCAGCCCCCGAACCAGCCTGAACCACCACTGCAGGACACAAGCTTCCAAAGCCAGCAGTCCCCAGCCTTCCTCAAGCTCTCCACCCCGCAGCAATTACATTTCCTCTTGCTCAAAGACAGTCATCTGTCTGATCATTTATTAGTATCCTACAGTTCAAGGAAGTTCATCCCTAACAAGAATAAATTCTCTTCCATTTCCCCCTCATCACCTATAGAGAGAACAAAAGGTGGGAAACAAAACTGGGTACCAAGGGATATACGAAACAAGCAGGCAGCTACAGAACATTTACAGAGGTAGAACAACCGCATCTATCATTTGCGGTGCACAAAAATAATAACAAAAGCAGCACTGGAAAACTGCAAGGCACTGATTAACTACAGTCCATTGCATGAATTTGCTTAGGCAAATGCATAATATCTCCCAAGATCTCTGCAACATCACAAGACTGAAACAAAGTCAACCATCTTCTGAAAATGTCCGCAGAAAGTCTTGAAACGCTTGCTGCTCCTAACTAGCCAGGGAAAACTAACTCCCTGTACTCAAGAACGATAAGCAGCTTAGCTGACCCCATGCAGTACTGCATTAAATGCAATCAATCAGTCAGTGAAAACTTCCAAAGGCATTCAGAGTCAAATACAACTAACTTCTCTATGTCAGATCACCTCCTCTTCAAGCCACATGTGAAAGCTACATGCAGGTGTAAGTCACAAATATTTTCACCTGGCCCATCTAGCTAGCTCTGGTAAACAAATTACAGCTGCATTTCCCTTTTTCTCCCATCTCAGCATTTACTGACCTAAATATGAGGTAGCAAATGGAATTACACACAATATGCAGCAGGAACTGTAAACAGCTCAAGAGAATTACTAAATGATGCCCTATAGACTTCACAAAGGTATTAGATTCTCAGAAAAAGCTGTCATTTCATTTGTACACCTATTAATTACATACTAACCCACCAGCAGGACAACCATGAAGCTTAAATGTCAAATACTTACCAATAATTTTTACATCAGCAATCAGTGTTTCCTAAAAGCATGCATCTTGGGCATTCAAGCCATCATCCAGCTATTCAATTAGCCTCTAACATGGATTAACAAGGATTTGTGTTGGTACATTCTCCACAGGATGAGACAGATGCAAATTTACCAGGTAAGAACTTCAGTACAGGGATATTAAAAAGAAAAGAAAAATATTAAAGGGTAAGTCTTGAGAATCACAATTTGTGATAAACAAAGTCAGGCAAATGTGAGCATATGTTCAGAACAGTAAACCTGAAGTCCTACAAAGACCAGAAACAAGACATGGACAAATTCCATGAGGTCATACAATACTCAATGTTCACAGGTTCAGCAAACTTTTCTGTAATTCAAGGAAGAATCTTATTCTGTGACATACATTGACAAGATGCCAGTTAAGAATGGCTTCGCTACACGTAGGCATTGTTTTAATGAATGTATCTAAAAAAGAGTCCAGATGGTAACTTGACTACATTCACTTTAAGGCTGCCTCACTTTTTCCATTCTTTAGTTCTGGCTGGGGAGACGTGCTCAAAGCAGCATCTTTAGACATCTCAAGCCTAATAAACAGAAAAGCTGCAATTAACTTTTCCACTAGTTTATCTAGAAAGAAAGAAAACAAGAAACCATACTAATTGTATTTTAAAACACATTGGTGTTTTCAGTTTCAGATCTCCACCAATGAATTACTCATGTTTACCAGTATTTCTGGATGCCAAAGAATGATCATCATCTGCTTAAATCTTTCAGCTCTCTAAGCAGAAGAGGAAGCCAGAATTGGTGGCCCAGGTGTTCATATGCCCACTGTTTCAATGAGTCACCTCCTAAGTGTCTTAACTTGGGAGGAAAAAGTACAGCTGGATGCCTTCCTGTGAAGACTCTCAATGCTTGCAGACAAATTCTGCCTAACATTTCTTTTATCATCCTACCTATTTATATTTTTGTAAAAAAAAAAAGGGTACTTGTTTTTCTATATTGTTTTTTGTCTCTGACCTCCCTCTTCATTCTCTCAAGTCTGTTCCCCTCCTCTCCTGCATTGCAGCATCCAGCTTTTCTCCCACAAAGGGACAGGATTCTTCTGAGGACAGATTTTTTTTTTCTTCCTCCCTCCCTCCATCTTATCCATTTATCCTTTCTCTTTCCTGTATATGCCAATCCTTACACCATATGAAAAAGAAGCTTGAAAGCTCTACTATAAGTCTCACAGCCACTAACTAAACCTAGCAGACGAAAGAAAGGCATAAAAGTCACTGAAACATCAAGAAATAACGCTCAGGTCCCCCTACTTGCAGCAGCCAAATGAGGATGTTAAGAATTTGTTTAAAGACATTACTCCTGCAATCTTTTCAGGTTTCCCTCTTCTATGGAAAGAGAATGTCTTAACTTCCAAATTTTTTCAGTGCTAACCACACACCAATAGAGATTTAGGTAAATACAGAAAAATCAGCGCACAGATTTCCCAGTTGTATACATCTTAAACATGTTCAACCTTCTCCTAATTGATACTGTTAAATACTGACATTTTCTCCTTTCTTAGGTTTTTGTTGCAGCAATATAGAAACACTAATAATGATTCATAATAGCAACAATATTTTATTAAAACCAGACACTTTTCACAGCATCATTTTTCTCAAAATACGCAATTCCAGAAGATTTTAAGTAATAGGTATGTCACAGCCTGACAGCGTTCCTTTGTTTCATTCTTTTCAAAGGTAGTATGTTTCCAGCTGTATGGAAGCAAATATAGATGAATTAAGCATAATCAGAACAGCAGAGTTTTCACAAGCCTCACCCATAACTTTAAAGCACCCTCAAGAAGCGTGCTCAAAGACATCACTTTCAGCATTTTCTGTTAAAAATGCTACACAACTAGCAAGTGGTACAATATCCACAGCCTTGCCAGAACGTTACTGCCATTCTACAGGCGAAGAAACAAAGGAAAAAGGATGCATCAAAAACCACACAAATTATGAGAAGTATGAGAATCTTCTGGTTGGTAACCCTATACTTACTGCGCGAGCCTACACTGCTTCAGAGGAGGTAACTCAGAAATGTGTGATATGGTATTTTGAAATTGGAACCAGTAATTTAAATATTTTATATATTATGCATCACTGCTTTTTAATCTTAAAAAAAAAATTCCAGGCCTAATATTTTAGCTAGTTGATACATATGTGCTTTGAATTTTACTTTTGGAGGGTTTGGAAGGGTGTTACAAAACAGGAGGGGGGAGGAAAGAGATTAATACAGATAAAGTACATTAAAATAAAGTTGAAAAAATAACTTCTCGCCATTACACTATTTTAAATTACTCTTATAACTGCTTCACAGTCTTACACAATTAGATAGGTGACAGAAAAAAGTTGTCAGTCTAAAAAAAGCAATGAAATCTTAAGGACATTCTTGCACTTTAAGAACTAAAGAATAAATTAGTTTCAACTCTTTGGAAATGTTACTCAAAGATATAAAAACAAAACAAAAAAATAATTACAGATATTCTAAATAGCCAAGTATTTACTCCAAAAGTTCATTAAAGTATGTAAAACATCTTTTGAAGCTGTACATTCCTTTCTTCCTCTGGAACAAAGTACTGTATAATAACTAGGACACCGGACAATTAAGAGGAGATGGTCTCTGCTCCTGGTTTTATAACTGGCATAAGAGATGTTGTTCAAATCACTGTTGTCCATTTCTGTTCCCTCAAAGGTATACTGGGGGAGGAAGAGGGTTTTTTGCTTGTTTGTTTAAAAGACTACCCTATGATCCTTGCCATTCACTTTTTTTTTTTTTAAATTCCTTATTTCTAGTTTCATATTCCTTATTCTTAACATTTAACTCACTGTATTATCCTTTCCTCAGCATACTAGTAAAAAATATATTACTCAGCAACCATGGACTATTAAGAACTTGATATGGACAAGAAAGGTCTCCTAATCACTAGACTAACTTTAATACGTACACCTTTCCCTTCAATTCTACGTGAGTTTAAAAACACGTAAGGTCACCTTTGTTATACTCAGTAGCTAGTAGGGTAACTTAAGTATTTTGAAAACCTAGATATCATAACCAAGCAAAGGTTCATAAACTAGGTTATACAAAAAGCAACTTTCTTAGTTACCCTAGGAAAAAAATCCATTTGAGTATTTAAGCCATCTCTAATCCTCTACCAACTTTTCATAGTAACTGAAATCACTGAATTTACATTTGCTTAAAAATGAACTTCACCATAGTTATTAGACAAACTCTGCAAAAAGACATTGATTGGTGTGTGTACTACTTCAGAGACAGAAAAAAGGGCCTGGCCACAAGTCGACATGAGTTTTACTTCCACGAGTATACGCAGAATAATTTTTTACTTTGGGCATATTATATTTGAAAACAGCCATTCCTAGGTCTGATCAGTCCACTTCTTTTCTCACTTAAGCCACAAAAATATAGACTGTACAAAAGGTGCTATTTGTCTGTATACAGGTTATGCTAGAAATAAAACCCACTTTTTAGCAATGAAGAATAGGTCAAAGGAAAAAAAAAAAAGACAGAGATAAAGAAAGGGATAGGAAACAAAGGGAGAGCACACTCCAGAGTCTAGGATCAAATCTGAATCCTTATCCTTGCTTCCCCAGAAGTAAACATGCCACAGAGAAGAATAACCCCTGTAGCTCCAGTCAGCCTGAAATGCAAATAGAGCATCTGTGATCTCTGGTCATTCAGCAACACAGGGATCTCCTCAAGGTGAAAGGAAGGAGAAACACAAAAAGAAAAATCCACTGAAGCCAGGAAGAAAGAGGAATAGAAAGATGAGACAGGAGAAAATGAGACATTTCCCAGCAGACAAGACATTTCCCAGTAGAAAGATGAGACACTAAAACAGGGAAAGAATGTGCAAGACTTCTTGTGAGGGGAAGGGAAGCTTATCTAAAGGAAGAGGCCAAAAGACCACAACAGAGTTAAAACTGGATTGGTCATTTAAAATCTCAGCAGTAAAATAGCATCTTTTCCTGATAGCTTCTTTATGTCGTTTCTCCGGTACCCTTTCTGAAGAGAGGGGTACACCCATTCAATTATCTCAGAAAGGCACAGGAAAATGCAAATGAAGAGACAAATGTGTGAGAGTCATTCAACTTGTCATCCTTCCAAAAGACAGAAGTATCACTGCATTGTGAAACCACCTTTTTGTTTAGTAGAAACTTCTAGACAGCTTCTGAAATCTACATCCCAGCTCTGAAGCAGTGCATTTAATTATGCCATTCTGTCTTGATAAATGACTGTCTCTAGAGCTTCTCTGTGGTGTCTTCAGCTCTAATGAATCAATGTCCCCTTTGCACCTTGTACTACAACCCAGTAAGTTCCTTCCTCAACTTGAATTTTTGCTTCTGCTATATAGCAAGTCAACACCACCAGCCACTACGGAATAGAGTACAAAAGTAGGTGAAATTAATTTACTAGGGTGAGAAAATACAGAGAAGCCTATTTTCTGCTAGCAGCTAAGCCTTCACTTTCATGTTACCTTTACTCTTTGGACACCTGATCTCTGCTTACTTCATAAGTATTTGTGATATCTTCTCACCAACATTTATATATTTAAAATTCTGTTGCTTCTACAAAGAAACTCTTCAGGGAGTTATACAGTACTTTTGCTCAACAGTTACTGTTACGGATTTTTAATGTTATTAGTGAATTTGGATATACTGTAACAGATCTATTTGGGCTAAAACAGTTTTGTCATGTGTTGTACTAAATTAAAAAAAAAAAACACAACAAGCAAGACATATTACACCTGTACCTCCCAGAAGTGTGAGTTGATTATATAATCTCCCTCTTAATACCAGAGGCACAAATAAAGTAGGAAAAAAAAAACAATTGTAACTTTATAATACACAGTAATAGTAACAAAACAGCAGCAAGCCACAGAGTCTTCATTTCCAGCTTCACCAGACTCAAGCAGCGGACACATTTTGGATGACACCAACATTCTTCTCCAAAAAGAACATGAGTCTGAAGAGCACAGTATGAATTTGAAAGAGACTATGTGTTTCTTCTGCTGTTTTCTGCAATTACTGCTTGAGCAAGGGTTAACTTTAATTTATTAAATAGTTATTGGCAATCCTGAGGAAAAAATGTTGCTCTCTTCTTCGCCCGTATAAATTAATGACAACCAGTCACTGTCATTTTACCAGTGTAGACACTGCTCAGACTTTGACAAGGTTGTCTCTCTAAACTGATCATATCCTCACCTCAGGCTCTGTTTATTCTCTGCCAATTATTCCCTCTCTACGGCTTAAATTTTGGAGGCACTGTGCCCAGAACTTAACGTTGTGGGCACTCCTAACAGTTTGGGAGAACATAAACTGTCTGGGGCTGGATAATGAGAATGTTTTCTAGGAGATCGCTGCCTGCATCAATTTTTAGTTAAGTCTGAGGGGGTTTTGCAATACAGTATGCAATAGTTCAAACTTACAGTAAAGGAAAGGAAAAAAATCAAGCTTTCTCACTAGCTGCCTGTTGAAAATAGTTTCAACACAACTCATCAGCATGCTTCCAGCAGAAGCCGGTGTGAATGAATAAATACAAACTGAGCAAAAATATTGTGAACACACTATTTAGCAATCCTACAGTATTTATGGCAACTTCTTCAGTGTTTGGTAAACGTTTATGTGTCAGAAACTGTGAAACAGAAAGGACTAAGGGTGGGAAAGAGCTTAGAAACTGTCAAGAAGAAACAAAGCCACAGTGGATTTGGAGAGATAATGAGTGTACTTGAACATTTACTCTTAAGACCTCTGTCACAAAAATCCTTATGTGAAGATAATTGATAACAAAACATTTGCGTAAACACTAGACTTATTTCAATTACCAATGAAAAACACAACTGTTTTAAAAAGTGAGAAGGGAAATGAGAGTGTCATAATGGCTCTCATAACAGTTTCCGAGAAAGAAAAGACTGTCCAGAAAAGTGGAGAAAAGGCAAGTGGGCGCATTCTTTTGTAGAAAGGTAACGAATAGGTGGAATGTAATTTGATATGGAAGAAAGTGATTTGGAGCCACAAACCAACTCGGGAACCAGATGGTTCTGAATACACTGCAAACACATTGTTCTTCAAAACATCCACTCACCTTAACTTCAGAGCTGAATCCCCTGTCTGCCCAGTACAGCTGAAGACTTCTAATCAATGATGCATACAGGCAATGGCCAAATATCAGTTACAAGCATTACCTCATTCAAAATGAAAAAAAAAGAGGGGTACAAACAAGCAATCAAGGCAGTCTAACATGAGAACAAGTAATTTCTAAAATAAACGTTCAAAATTACGAAAGGACTCTTTGTATACCTAAAATTGACATGCTTTGCTGAAGTTTCCTCTGGAATTTCAGTACAGGTGAATCAGTGGAGATTGAGAGCGGTTGCAAAATCTAACGGCATCCATAAAGTGGACGCAATGCATTCCTCCTTCACATCAGCAATTGCACACTTAAAGAGAAAACTCCTTTCTAGAAAGTAATGACTATAAGAGGACTTTACCACAGTGAAAATTAAATGAGGGAAAACCAACCAGTTACAGTCCTATTTTCCTGATGTAATTACTCAAGATACCCGCTTTTATAAAGAATTCCATTCCAAGGATCATATTAGAGAAATTCAGACATTTTTCTCCACCTTTCATCATCTTTCTAGCAAGCTGATGGGGTGACTGACAAACAAGTAACTCAACTTTTTGGTGACCCTCTGCAATGAATACTGTGTGTATTTGCAATGAACTGCCCCCAGCCTTATTGTTAAATTTGCAGTAAGCATAATCATAATATTAAAAATACCCAAGAAAAAAATAAAAAGTTGCAAAAAGTAAGAAAGCCATAATTGAGGTGTGTGTGGGTACTTTTTGTTTGTTTGTTTAAGAAGAGGACTCCCCAGCCAACAGCACTTCCATCAGTCTCAAGGGGATTCTCTTTGAACTAATTAATGAAGAATTGGATGCTCACAAGGACAAACTCAAAACAATTGAAAAAGATAGAAATCCTTTCTATTACATAACTTGTCTGACTGATTCCAAATCAAAACACAGGCTGACAACCAAACTGGAGGAAAAGGCTAACAGAATATAGTTCCTCTTGTTTTCCCTTCACATTTAACACCAAAGAACTCAGTGTCTAACCTCATTTTTTGTTTGCATAGGCAACTACATCACACGCCACTGCAAAATGGTAAACTGTGGAAATAAAAACACTCAGCTCAATTCAGAATGAGCACATTAGAGAAGACTCACTACAACTGACAACTTCAGGATCCAGCAAGTTCTCAATATAAACTGTTTTTTCTGACTACAAAAACACTGTCAAAAAGAGGTGTTAAAAATAATTAAATTGGTACAGGAGTTCTGAAATCCAAGGATATCCCAGATGATGACAGATCCCCCATCAGACCAGACTCGCTGGCAACACACTGTGTACAGTAAAGTACCTGCAAGTGTTCCATGTTGGTAATATCATACGTGACTTCATAGAGTGGATAAATAATTATTTAGGCAGCAAATCCATGTTCACATACTTCTCGAAATAACTCTGACCAGAGCCTGGGAATTGCCAGCAAATGCCTTTAAAGAAGGCAACAGTATCCTTGTTAAACTTTTGTACAAAGGAATTAAGTCTCTCTACAGATAAAACCTGAAAAATATGAAGCAAGTACAAACAATACAACCCTTGCCAATGCAGGTCTGCAGAACCCAGAACAGCAACATCTCAATATGGTGTAAATAATTACAATTATCACAACAATAATGTTAGCTATTGTGTTTCTCATGTCAGGAAGAGACTGAGGATTACAAATATGCACAATCTACTCAAGTGATTTTTCATTTTAATGCAACAAGTGGATGACAGTAGAGAGAGCAATTGCTGATTGCTTTTAATTCGGTCAAGAGAGCTAAAGGAACCAGGCCAAGACCCAGAAAAACATACAATCGTACACTGAACCAGTGGAGGACAGTTGGCTAAAAGCATCTCAAAGTTGAACAAAAAAGATCACATTTTCAAACATCAGTCTGACCTGTAGATCTGTACAAACCAGCTTCATACACCTCTGCCAAACTAGAGATGTCTGACTTCCCACAGCAGTATGTTTTCAAAACTTCAGCTCCTTTCCAGCAAGTTAACATATGCAACAAGACTTAAAGCAAAACATGAAGTTTATATGCTTTGCCCTGTGCCCAACGCTTATTTCTAGATCTCACGATTCATAGCTTTAAAAAACACGCCGGCACTGTTCCCCTTCTTTACACCAGTCGAACGTTCCATACTAAAATCAATGCGTCCCAGCCGCAGGATCCAAGAGAGCTATCCAACCTGGATATGTATTCAGCATTTCTCTCTCCCTCTTGTTTTGGGTTGTTTGGTTTTTTTTTTTTTTAACATTTCCATCCTACCCTCAGCTCTAATCCCGACTATTCAAGAGATGCAGGTGGCTACATATCTGGGACTAGAGACAGTTCTCAAATTCATTAAAAATGTAAAACTTAAGCTGCTCTGGAAAGCCTATGGGGTTAATGCAAAGTGTACTTTCTGGTCCTAATCCAGTGACAAGTGAGCATTTGTCCATAGCATAACACAGCCAGACTTCAGCACAGTTCAATACAAATTGCATTCTCTGTTCATGTAAGGCCAACATTCAGAAGAGAATGAAGTTTTGCACTTCCAGATAGGGAGATATTAATGAGGCAGCTGATGGTCATGAAGGTCAGCAATAACAGGAAAAGTACTGACACTGGACTGAAAGAGAAGAAAGGAGATAAAAGAAAGAGTAGAAAGGGCTTGTGTAATTTCTGTTAACTGTACATCAGGCTCTGCTTGCTGTGAACACCACCTGAATTCTAGGGTCAAGATGCATCAGGATAAAAGAGAGATTATGTTTCCCTTTAAAAAAAAAATATCAAGCAAAGAGTTAGTAGCTGTATGATAATTTAAAATAATTTTTAATTGGTAATGTTATCTATTTTCCCATCTGCTACTAAAAAGAAATTACTATCAAAAGCAAGGAAATATAACAACTCTTGAAGCAGACACACTGTAGTTTGCTGACTTCTTTGTGACTGTCTTAAGGCCCTCTTGCTCTACTACTACAAAAGAAAGTTTGCTAATTTACTAGAAAAAAAGAGAAATGTAAAGAAACAGACAAGGAAAATAGACTGCTCTATACAATGATGGCTTACATGCCTGGCCATGGGTAGCTTTATAGCAGTTACAAAAACCTCTATGAAACCTTAGTGTATTTCAATCAATGCAAGTGGAAACCTATATATAGTTATTCCCAGCCAAGTCTGTAGTTTGTTTATAGAAAACTGTTTTCAGATTTCCAAGAGCAAGCCCACCAAATCTACTCAGAAGATCAGCACTACAATACTACAGAGCACATGCAAGTGAAAACTCACCCAAAAGACAGTGTTGTCTTAAGATCCCCAGTAAATTTTCAGTTTCAATCTTGGGTCAAAAATTATCCTGACGATGATCCTACATCTGACTTCTCTCTGCACCTTTGATATTCCTTCTGCAGATCTCACCCACCAACCCCCCTTGCCCCACAACTTCCACGAGTCCAAAGAGCATCCCAATGAAACCAGGTGACCTCACCTTTCATTTTGACAGTGGGAGAATTGGGTCCAGCCGATTGCTTCCTCCATCCTCTCCAGTTCTGGCAAAGGCTCTCTGCCTCGGAGATGAAGGAACAAAGAGAGTCTTCTTCAAAGCGATCTGAGTCTTCAAATGAAAACCTCTCCCCGTCCTCCCACTCTGCAAACATGAGTTCCATCACATCCGACAGCCGATGTGGGGTGAAAAAGAAGAAAGACAGAAACAGCACTGCTCACTTTTAACAGTGGATGGACTTAAGGGCTCCTGCAATACTTAAAATCTCAATTCTGATTCGATCCCCATACTACAGTACCAGGAAAACCAGAGCCAGTGCTATCTGAAGTGGGAGAAGCAGGAAATCAACTAAGGGGAAGCTCGTAAAAATCCCAGAAAAAAAAAAAAAGCCAAGTTCTTTAAAAAGTTAAAAAAATGCTTATGTCCACAAAGTGTACTTGAGGCGGAGGGGGTTTGGTTAGTCTACGAGAGCTGCCTCCAGGCGGGACAGGTGCCTGCCGGCCCCACGGAGGGTCTGAAGGCTTCCGACGCCAACGGCCCCGGCGCTGGAGGACGAGGGAAGGGGCCGGTTTCCTTCTCCGGGGCTCCCGCTGGGGGAAAGCAGGTATCTGTGCGCAGGGCCAGGTCTCCCTGAGGTTGTGCTTTTCTCACTCTCGGTGCAGGAACCGCAGGGCGAGGGCGGGAAGGGGCGGGGNGCTCCCTTCGCGACTGGACCCCGCGGCTCTAGGTGCCCATGGCCAGCGGGGCCCCGTGCGCGGACGCCCCCCCGTGCCCGGCCCGATGGCGGTTCGCTGTCCTGGCGCGACGGCGGCAACGGCGGCGGCGGCAGCGGGTCCCTGCCCGGCGCGGGCAGCAAGATGGCTCCGCGCTTCCCAGCTTCACCTGCGACACCCCCCCCGCCAGCTGAGCCCTACTTCCGCCGCGGCGCTTCCGGCTTCCGCCGCTGGGCTTCAGCGGGCGCGCAGGGCATGCCGGGACAGCCGGTGTGAGGGGACCTTGGGCCTTGCGTACGGGCCTGGACAGGGCCGCACCTCCCGGCAGGATCGGGCCGAGCCCCGGCCCGGCCCTTCCGGGTCAGCGAGGAAAGGAAGAGCTGAGGGAACTACCTGTGGAAAAAGGGGTGCCCGGTAGCGGGGTGAGGCTCGCTGTGAAGGCGGGCGTCCCAAGGGAAGGGCCGGGGTGTTCGGCTGGGGCCTAGCTGCTGCCGCTTAACAAGCGGGTGCACCCGGACACAGGCCAGAGCCAGCGGGCTGCAGGGCGGTTTTGCTTTGAAGGAGCTATGATAAAACAAAAGCTTGGCTGTTGTGCCTGCGCGTACCGCCAAAGGCAACGGGAGCGCACGAGTTGTGCTAAACTGCAGGATTTTACCCCCAGAACATACCGCAAATAAGTTGCATGAGGTAGAAATAATTCGGCTGTGATCATCTGATTGGAGTTGCAAGAAATACTGAACTTCCCAGTAACATTTTCTATTAAAAACAACCAAAAAAACCCCACCATGTTAGTCAGGAAAGAAGACCCGAGGAAAGAACACAAAGGAAAAAAAAAAAAAAAACATGGGAATACGGCTCTTCTAAGAATAAGCCCTGTTCAAAAATACCAGTCAAACCGCTATGACCTCTTTCCTCAAGCCAAAAAAAGCCCCTGTCTCCAACAGAGGCTGGAGAGAAGGAGGCAGGTGTCTGGGGAGTTGCAGGAGTCTAAACAACTCCAAAATTAAAACAGAAAGTAACTCGCATGCCAGTTAGGTACAGAGTTGCATAGGTTAGGTGAGGTTTTCGTATCCCGCCCACACGGAAGGCACGGAGTGGGGGGTACTCTGAGCTTCTTGTATAATTCTGTTTTGTTTTGGAGATCTAGTTCATTGCATCATTGTGAGAGTAGACAGGCAAAATACCAAATGATAAGTTTTCTCTGTAAGTTGAGTAAGCATCAGCCAAACAGCTATAGACCGGACCTGCAGCTCCCTTCCCGTGTTTGTAGAGGAAAAAAAGCAAATGACAAAAAAAAAAAAGAAGAGCTAGGGAAAAAAGAATTATGTACTAAGGAACGGTAATCCTAGAGCTGAGAGAAACTGAACTGCATCTGGGAACACTCTCCACCTCCCTCACCTTAACTCATTGTAGTCCTTGATCCAAAAGAATTAATTGATGGGTCGTCATAGTGGGTGTTAAGAGGTCCCTTGGACCTCAAGGGAAACTTCGATGTGGCTTGTTCCTACATATGTAATGCTTACCAGTTTAAGATCTTGAACACAAAGATGCATTAATAAAATGCCCATCAACTGTAAGAGGTATGTTTACTTGTGTAAATGTTAGATCCTTCAGTGCCTCATAGTGTGAAGTAACTTCTGGGAAGGTCCAGAACCACGAGCAAAGGCAGGCAGTGGCTTTCCTACCAGTAAAGGGAGAGTCTGCAGCCTCCTAGTCCTCAAATGTTTCTCCCAGACTTCATCTAACAATGTGTTGCTTGCCCAAAGCTACTGTTCTAAAAATACTTACACAATTTCTTCCAGGGATCCCCTTGAGGACATATCTGAGGTAATAGTCGAGAAGAGTATTCACTTCATGTCTTTTTACATAAATAAATCATTTTAGCTGAATAAACTCTCAGAACATTAATAGGCTTGCTGTGCTTTTTCTCAGAAAGTTTTGCCATCAGGCTCTGTATACATTTTCATTTCATAGAAAGAGCTTATTTATATTCTTGCACAGGTATATATGGCAAGGCTTGACATCTGATGAGTGATACTATCCTTAATAGTCTGTTACACAAGAATATAGGTATTAAAGCCTATTAATTCAGGATCTCTGAAATTCAGAGACTGTTCCTTGGTGAAAATAAAAGAATTGCCTAGAACCTGTTTTTCAGCTAGCGAGGAATACTATTAATTAACAATAGTTGTTGTAATTACCCTGTGAGCTAATGACACACAGTCGGGCAATTAGCTAATTACTGTGCTCAGTCCTTTTCTACAGTGTGCAGGGGCAGGCAGAGAGTGATACTCAGCGGAGCCTGGGGATTTTGAGCATCAAGTAGGGTAAAATGCTTTGCCCTTAGTTCTACAAAGTCAAAATGTCTAGACCTTGGTTCAACAAAGATAACAGTGGTAGGATACTGGATATCCTCAAAACCACCACAGCAGTATGTCAATGCTGAGCTGGTGCAAGGTGACTCTACTGATACGAAGTTCTCCACAGATGTCTGAAGGAGGATCTTCACCAGTGTAACTCTAGCTGGTACCACACCATTCTCCACACTTGGTGCTTCACTGTCTAGCCCATGGGTTCTTCTTTTCCTTTTTCCATTGTTGGTGATCTGAGAATCTGACCAGAATATAATTTCTGAGTTTTTTAAGGTAGATTCAGTCCTGGTACCCTCTCACTTAGGAATTTACCAGACTTGGGGTTTTGTTAATCTTCTACCAAATGACTTGAATTAAGACACTCTCAAAATTCAGTGTAACACCTAACCATTACAAACAACAATTTTGACCTCCTGATCAACCCAGATCTGGCCCAAAGTCATAGCCAAGGTTGAAACAACAGTCAGTCACAGCACAGCATGCAAACTTGATGATTGTCTTCAATGTCAAGCATCTGAATTAAATGCTCCAAGAAGGTGCCCAGTCTCTAGAAGCTGGGAGGTGGGGGGGTGAGGGGGGACTACTCCAGGTAAGAAAGCCTTGCTTATTGCATCCTTTCATTAATTTGGGATGGTTCTGTTTTGTCTTGATTTGTTTCTGGGTGCTCTGCCAAGTGCCAAGCTCTTTGCCAAGAAGCAGCTCTCAGGCTCTCTGCCCCCACTGTTTCTGTCTGAGTGTGTACTTCTACTGCATGCCATGCTCCCAGGCTGGTATCATGGCCACAACTCCCAGCCTGTCCATCTTGGCAGGGTATGCCCGCCACACTGTCTCCTCAGCCTTAGTCTGGGGAGGCACAGCACTACCCTACTCCAGGTATTTTGTTCCTTCCTACACCTTCTCCTGAATTTCCTGTGTCTGATGCATCTGGCAAGAAATTTGAAGCAAAGGAACACACACATGCATAGAAAAGACAATGAAGACAAATTTCTACAGTGTGCACAAAATTTTGTATAACAAAGTGAGGCCCATTTGCCACGGGGTTGCTGCCTGTTCCTCGGTGCTGAATATTGAAAGAAAACAAAGAGGTGAAAATGGCTTTTTATGTTTTTCACCATGTTAATGGTTGGTTAATGCCAGGCTGCAAATGACATTCTGACACTGGCTTGGTGCTTCTCCCAAGACTCTTTCCCAGGTGGTGGCTAAGGTTGGCAACAGGTTTTTCTTCCAAGCAATCCACCACACCAAGGTCAACATCCCATAGGTGCACTAGGCAGGCGAGTGGAGCAAGTTCTGTCTCATGTTCTGGCTAATCTGACAGAAAAGTTGTCCTGTGTTGATGCCCAGCTGGGTCACATTTGTACTGCCAAGTGACCTGTTAGTGCACAGCACCAGCAATAATTTGAGAGAGGGACACACCTGCCTGATAATGGGAATTCCGGCAGGTTACATCAATAGCAGTCTGAGTCAAAGGCTTTAATACATCGCAGAGAACCTCTGCCACATGAGAAAGCAGAGATACATGAAGTTCTCACAATACTTCATGAAAGGGCAAGAAGGGTTTCACCTATGGGAAAAGTGTTTGCCTGGTGAGGAAAAAAATTTAGAAGATTGTGGGAGTCTAAAATAATAAAAAAATACAGCTGAAATTTTGAAGTGTATTTTGATCGGGAAAAAGAGGTGAAAGAAGAGCAAAATAAGGAACTAAACGCATTACATCCAAGGAATGAAGAGGCAACTATAGGTGAGATTCAGCACCCTGACCTAGATGTTGTGGTACTTGAAATGGCATAAATGGGCAGGGAGATACAGTGATGGCATAAGCCTGGTGCTGCTCACTGATATCTTTTGTCAACATTATATACAGCACAGCACTGTTAGCTTTTACCAGAACCCAGTAGAGCAATAATATTACATCAAGAAAAGGCAGAGGAGAGGAGGAATACTAGAGAGATTTACTAATGTGACATGCTTCAAATTAGCAGGGGGCTTCAGCACATTATGTTTAACTGCATTAAATTAGAGCAGTCCTCATTCCCATTCCTTCTCCTTCCAGCTTTGGGATACCAGAAGTGGTGGAAATTTCCAAAGAAACCTTGCTTTCACTTTCTCAAGGACGGCAGGCTTAAAGAATGGAAGAGGTGATGAAAGTAATGAGGCAAACAAAGCAGGGTGAACATTTGCACTTCTACCTTAAAATGTATTTCAGAAGACTGAAAAAAATACATCTTCTGGCTTGTGCAGATCAGACTGGCGTGTGTTGTTCCCCGGACCAACATGAGGGAGTGCAGGTGTGATTACTGACTTCTCCTTGTCCTCAGGGTTATGGCTTGGAAAGGCACAGGAGTTCATAAACACTCATCCATTTTTTTTTCCAGCCAACTTATTGCATGAGACAGGCATGTATTTTTCCTTGTGGATCTCCCAACAGACAAAAGCTGTAGTCACTGCTGAGGAGACCATGAAAAATAGTGTCTGACAATTTCAGCAGTCCTCTGTTAGGAAGAAAGGAATTCAATAAGAAATCCTGCAGAGACGACAAGGTTGCCACTAAGATGGTTTCTCCCTTACAGGTATGTACCTTTTTTTTTCCTTTCTCTTTTATTTCAGAGGAAGGAAATTGCTGTTCAAAATTCTTCTGCCTCCGTTACACGCAATTTTCAGAATGCAGCATTTCAGATGAGAGAGATGAGTGCTCACACATACCCTGAAGCAGAATTGCAACATTTACATTT
Organism: Balaeniceps rex; assembly: GCA_013401315.1. Lineage (NCBI taxonomy): Eukaryota > Metazoa > Chordata > Aves > Pelecaniformes > Balaenicipitidae > Balaeniceps > Balaeniceps rex. Next base: position 28,649 of record VYZW01043841.1, read on the forward strand.
GTTTCCTGTCTTAAGCTCTCACTGGGGACTAAAAATCAAAGAGAGTCTGCGTTGCACCCCAGAAGTGTCTGCTTTTCACTGGTGAGTGATGTGGTACTCTACAAGTCACATCCAGCGTGCTTTTATTTCTGATCGCATGGAAAGTAAAATGTGTCCTTGCTACGGCTTGAATCTAACACAGACTCAATAACAAACTAAAGCACTCTAGAGATTTTATCACATCTGATGCAGTAGGACCCAGCTGTTCAGCTACATTCTGACTCGGCAAAGATTTCATTGTCTTTTCACATGCAATAATGCGCTCAGAAATGACAAGCAAAGGCCAATTTTTAAAGCACACATATGGCTTTGTGTCTAAGTAATACACTGGGTGTGCAAAAGAGTAGTTTCTCATGCTCTGGCACTATGACACTATGGCAAACTGCAGATAATTCTTGTATCTTAAGTCACTGTTCCTCCTAGAAGATCACTGTTTCACGATATACTGATCACTGTTAATAATAGATATTATACATCTCCAAAGAAATCACAACCAACAACCATTGTTATTTATTTCAAAACACTGGGCCTGTAGAACAGATGGAACAAATACTGCTTTAGCACGAAAGAAGGGACACAGCTCGTTTCTCCTTGCTCTGCTTCTAACTAGACCAGTGGCTGCGCAAGATGCATGGAGCTTTCCCAGACACTGAATGCTGGGAAGCTGAAAGCAAAGCTGCCCTGAGGAATCACAAGCTCTGGAAAACAAGTTTCCTCCATTTGGACTGAGCAGTTTCCAATCTTTGGCTAATCCTTTCCACAGGAGACTTTGAACTGATGGTGTCTGAGGTTCTATCTTTGGAATCTTATAGAATATGAACATATGCCTGATATTAAAGCCTTATTCAAAAGTGAATTCACTGTTTGTGAGATGAGTCACTGGTACATACATACGTACATGGAAAATGGAGTCACTAGGGGAACACTTCGCAACAGCTGTTAAAATTATTATTACAAGGCAGGAGACAACAATTATGGCTAAGACCTCATGTATGAACGTAACTAGTACTCTTCAGAAAGCACAAGATGCCGTTTATAGATAATAATGCCTGCAAGGATTACTGAGCGTATTTTGTCTGGCCTCTTGTATTTCACAGGTTACAAGCATATTTTCCTCTTCCTTTCACAGTAACCTGCAGGAATGTTTGATTTCTTTTTCACACTTTGTTCATTCTTCTGCCATTACCAAAGCTGACAGTCCGACAGGCTCTAATATGCACTATAAGTTCACAGATAAATTAAAGGAGTAGCATCAAGCTAAAAGAAACTGAAAAGAGAGGTTCTCCATTTCTCAGAGGGGAAAGAAATCGAGTGTTACACTGCAAGTCCTCTTTTTTTCAGTTGATGTCACATTTGGACATTTCCTCAGCTAAGGTGAGAAGATTGTGAAAGCACTAATCTCTCCCTCCTCTGTGTAGAGAGCATCCTTTGACACCACATTTACAGAAACTCAGCAATTGATAACTCAGTTTGTCTAGAGAGCGTATTAAGCTAACTAGCAATGTTATATACTTGAAAGCTTCCTAAATACTCTGAAAAGCCTCTTTTCATGCAGACATTAAGCAAAACATAGGTTCCCTGGCTTATATTACTTTCAGTCTGCCAAGACATAATCAAGCAAAGTCACTAAATGTGACATTCCTTCTCTATCAATCTACAGTGTTAGAAATCAAAAATGGTAATCAAAGAAAAAAAGATGCAAGGGCTGCAGCAGCTGACCCTCAGCACGCCTTTGCTGTAGAAGTCAGGTTTCTCTGTTTGCTGTTGAGGGTACAGCAGCTGGTAGGTAAAGGATCACTGTTAGGGAGACATAGGAAGTCCATACATTCACGTCAGGACCAACACACATATATTCTGCAATATTTGTAAGCAGATTTTGGCTAACTGAAATAATCCAGCAAACTCAGGGGGACCTTGCTCTGCTGTATTTACAAGCTTCTCACATCTTCAGGAGAGGAAGCTTTCTACACGCTATGAAACCTGCTCCTTCAGGTGAAGCTGTCTGTAGCAAAATTTGCACTATAGCTGCCTCTCAGCACTTTAGTCTTTCAAAATATGAGGATTAGGCACTTTAGTGCTTAAATATAGGAATAACATTGCTAAGAAAAGGTGATTCTGAAGTGCAAGAACAACATTTTACAATGTTATAGCTATGTATTCTGCACAGCCTTTCCTCAGAAAAATAATCTAACCTCAGGGATGTGAGGTTTTTATTTTAAAAATTTAATTAATGCTATCTCCCATCAGAATTCAATGGGAGGTTCAATTGTCAATTGAATTGTCAATTCTACACCAGGTTCTCTCTCTCAAAAAGTGGTCACTACAACCACATGCCCGTGGCTCCATTTAAGAAAATGTACCTTGACAAGTTTTGTGCTCATGAGCGTGGGTAAGGCTCAGCGCTTTCTGAGTCATATGATGTTCAGCTGGCCTCTTTCATGTAAGAAAAGAGGAGACAATAACAAGAATATTATGCAAGTCACGATGGCTGAAAATTATCTGAGCTGCTAGGTAAGCGAGAATACCTCTCAGTCACTTTTCTGTTTCTGTAAGAAGCAAGGGAGAAAAGATTCTCTTTTTTTTTTTTCTAGACCTACTTGTTTGAGCAAGTAGGACCTATTGCAGGGTGTTCTGTAAAACAAATCAGTTGGATCCTTAAAATTATCTGGATGCTTATAGGTAAAGAGAGTTTGTCTCATTCTATTTTATCTGCAGATCTCGTGGCCCTGACACATTCAGGAAGCAAGGTCTTTGAACAGGATCCTCCTCCTTTAGGAGACTTAGGGATCCCAGATTAAATCAGCTGCTTCTATTTTCAGCTCCCTTCGCTAGGTAGGTGACCAGCCCTTAGCAGGTACTGACAGCTGTTTGTTTTGTGAGCTGACTCAGAGGTTACTAGCTTTTTTTAGGCAGATCTTCATTTTCAGCCATATGCCTGCAAAATGCTGTGACAAATTCCTGTAAAACTTACCATCCAAAACTTTAATGCATTTCCCAAGGTAATTTCCCATGTCTTCTTGAGGGAAGAAAAGTAGATTTGTGTAATTCTATCATCACATTTGGTGCTGAATCTAGCAACCTGTATTTATTCAGGATGGTTAAATATAGTAGTAGTAGGAATTTAGTGAGTAGCAGCACGCACTTTGCTTATTTCTTCTGGCATCTTGTGCGTGGACGCTCCTGCCTCAGCTGAACAGAGGCATCCGATTCAAAGTGCATCACCCCAAGTGTCAACAACGAAGTTGCATCAGTTTAAGCAAATTGTTAAACCCGTGTAACTGCGAAGACAAGCCTTGTAGGACAATAAAGATTTCTCAAGTCCTAATCAACCTAGCTGTGGTTTAAATATTTGGAGAGTTAAAAGGGTTTCTGTTGAGATCTCAGTATAGTTGTGCTGAATCACAGAATCTCCTTCTTAGTCTTGCTAGAGGTAATGAAATGGTAAACCTGAAGCAAAGGAGCTTTCCTCCAGTGTGTTTGGTTACTGGTTCTAAAAAAACACAGTGTGTTCAGTAGTCTGAATAGTACACTTGTCCCCTCTTAAACAGGTCTCCATCCCACAATCGGAGCTTGTAATCCTACTTTATCTCCAGCAAGCCTGTACATGCAAGCAGGGAGGGGGAAAATAGGAAGGAAGGAACTAACCTTTAGAAGCACATTTTCTTCTTTGCATACAGCTGAGTTTTAAGCAGAGCAGATTAGTTAAACTGCAAAGAAGAGGGGTTTGTTGTTGTTTGAAGGGGTTTTGTTCTGCTTTTGAGAAGAAAGTAACAGAGTATAAAAGTATAAACTTTTAAAGAGGTTTCAGCTGAGTTGTCCAGTTGCATTGCCATAGTAGATCTCTCCCACACTCCCTATCTTCACAGTGAGGAGGGCCTGCTGTGCAGGGTAGCACATCAGGCAAACATGACAGCAAGCCAGTGCATGACCTCTTCTTGTGGAAACCTTTGAGAGGTACCTGCTGCTGGCTCCTGAGGCCCAGGGCTGGCATGGGCTGGGAATCTCAACATGCTCAGCAAATGCTTCCCAGCAGGATTAATTGGCCACAATTTTAATTCCTGCCCGTGTGTTTCCTCTGTTGGGCAGCAACTGAACATGAGCCCAGCATTGAGTTACACCTGTTTCCAGCTCAGCCTTTTGAGCTACAGCTGCCCTGATGTCTGTACGAAGGCCAGCGCAGATATAAACAGATAGGAAAAACAAGGCCTTTTGCTTGGCTGACATCAAAGCAACACAGCTTCACAGCTTCTTTTTGGTAAAGCTGATCCAAAGCAGTTGTTTCTTCCTTTCAAAGCTAGTTTTGAAAATCTGTGAAGAGAAAGGTGCCTTTTTTTTTTCTGGCAGAATGTGTGGGATTTGAAAAGCAGGGAGGGGAAGATCAAGTGGTGCACCGGGGTTTCACCAGTTTGTTTGAATTTGTCTGTCCTGCTCCTGTCCTCCATCAGCACCTCTTAAATCCAAGGGGTTTTCTAAACATAAATGACTCTAGCTGGATCATCCACATACTTAAGCATTCATTTTGCTGGCTCTACTTCCTCTTTTCACTTTTGTACATAAACACAACCCCATAGGAACCTCCTACCGATGCTAGGCACCCCCTCTAGACATGCCAGTTGAAGAGTGGCGCAGCACCCAGCCCAGCAACCCAAGGCTGTCTGAGCAGTATACTGTCTTCCTCCATTAGAAAGAGGAAATTGTGCCCAAGTAAGAATTTTTTTAATGTCAGTGGTGATACCGGAATGCCTGCGTTCCTCTCTCCTAATGAATATGGTAGCTATCCTAGTTAGAAAACTGCGTGAAGTAAAGCCCAGTTTCCTCCTGATTCATATTTCAGTTTCAAAATCCAAAGCCAGCTATCCTACAGCTGGCAATCTAAAACGAGTAAGCTCATGCCATACACTCCTCCCAAGCCTTTTCACCACATGAAGGCAGCAGTCAAGTGCTTTAATACAAAACACGAGACTTTACAGACCTGTAACCTTAACCACAGTTTCGACTTTGTTTCTTTCCCAGGCAGTGACTACAGAAGAGCGTTGCGGAACTGACTTGGTGAAACACTGCCTGCTGACATGTGGAAGGCCATCTAAAATGCCTGCACTCTGCCTCCCCCCCATTGATACACATGCCATCCATTCTCAGAAAACCTCAGCCACGAGCTCTCCATTTTGCACAGGCCAGAGAGGAAATGTAGGTAGGTGTAGAAAACCCCAAAGGCAGACATGAAGCGAGGGAGGTGTTAACCACAAGCAGCTCTTTCTTCAGGGAGTGCACGTCAGTTCCCAACAGCAGGCTGGAGTCAGTATGCACAAAAACTTATACACTATACTGCTTGGAGTCTGCAGGCATCAGTTACACCAAACTTCAGTCTAACCCTAATGTCTTGGGAAAGTCAGTGCCGCAGGAGTGACCTTGCAAGGAGCTGAACTATTTTTCAAAACAGACTTTTTATACAGCAATGCAGATTTCAGTGATGGAGGGGAGGAGAACAGTATTCTTGCATCGGTGGCTCATTCGAACTGCATTTCCCTTCTCCTGCTTCCACTTTTCCAGAGGTTGGCTTTGATTCTTAGAGTGGTGACACATGAATCCTAGGCTGAGACTAAATCATGCTGAACAAGTTTGTTCAAAGGTAGTATAGAAAGATCAACTATACCAATGAATTACAAAGCTGATATATCAAATCATGTTAAGTTTTAGGTGCAATGAGTTGATCTGCAGATAACCCTCAGCTGTTCCAAACGGCCACAAAATGTGGCATTTGAAGAACTGTTGCCTTTCATTGTAATGATAGCAAACATGATGCTGACTTTGTAACATGCTTTAGCATGTTAAAGCTGCTCTAAAAATAACGTTAATACAAAAATTTAATTAGCTTAATTCAGTGCTGAAAAAAAAATCCTAAAACCTGACCTTGGAACAGGTTCCTTCATTAAAAATAAGACAGAGCCCCACGCAGTCATAGTATAATCCATTTATTAGCATACCTTGTGAGCCATTGGTGTTGATCCAGGGGACATGACAGTTTTGGCACTTGACTGATTTCAAAGGTACTCAGCCCCTGGTTAGTAGAAAGGGATTTTAATAGGACTGAGTGGGCTACTACATAAGTGAGTGTTTCTCCTTTATGTGGGAAATTAAACACTTTTCTGAACAAGTAAAAATAACAGCCCAAGAGGTGTGCATTGGACCAGGTCACAGTGCCTCGTTCCACAAGGAGCGGTCCCAAGTCGGTTACCACCAGGGGCCATTCTGTTCCCTCTAGCTGCAAGGAACTCCCAGCAAGTCTGTCAAGATGGTGTTAAATACCACAGTGCAGTTCATCTCTCAAAAGCTTTCATCTGATTGCTGAATATACACATAAAAATCTGTCTTCAAGCAGTTGATGGATCACCGCAGCTTTTTTTGGATGAAGAGACTTCAGGATATTGGCTTCAGAAAGGAAGGCAGACAGACAAAAGGCAGGCCCACCTCTCTTACCCCTGAGACAGCAAATACCCACGTTCCTGTTTCCTCACCAGTGCCTCCACTAATACCTTTGAGGAACTGATCCGTTATTCTCTGCTACAAGGGTACAAGGATTACAAGGGTAATCGACACCCTGTCCAGGTTAATAAACAGCTGCCTGATTAATTGCATAGAATATAATTCATAGAAATCATCAGAACAGTGTTCAGCTATGGGAAAGGGATAAATCTTTAATCCAGCTTCAGGTGGCCAAAGCCTGGACTGGTGTCGAGATAGGGCTGATAAGGGTACCAGTGCAGGCACTGCAGATCAGGAAGACACTGGCGGTGGGTCAGCCTTTGTAGAGCACTGGGTATTCCCTCAAAGAGGGATACCTGGAGCACTAATAGCTGCTCCTTAGACCGTTACCATAGCTGTGTGTCTATTCCTGCCAATGCTCCCACCCAGTCATAGTGACATTCCCTTTCTCACATAACCAGCATGTGCCACACTGCTATGGGAACTTGTCTCACAGCATCCACGTGGCACGGTGCAGCCACCAGTCGCAGTGACTGAGCTCTTAGCTCCTGGAAATAGTGTACGTGCACTAGCCTTACCCAGCGGACTAATGCTGTGAAGGACTGTATCAGCCCTACAGGTATGTCAGCCAAGGCAAAGCTCTACACAGCTATTCAGGTGCTCCCTGCCCAGAGCTGCGTTACGCTCCCCAGACATACCTACAGCAATCGCTCTGAGCTCAGAGGGGCTGCTGTGCCTGCCTGAGACAAGGGGGGAATTAACCTTGGCGGGTTTTCATCCCCTTGTAGCTAGGCTGCCACCAAGACCACACTAGCAAGTTTAAAGCTAGCTCCAGCATACATACATAATACACACGCAGTGCTGAAATCACTTAACAGCGTTGCCTGCTATAGAAAATAATACAGAAAATAATCAGCAGATGGCACAGCCTCCCCTGGCAAACTGCATTCAGTTCTCGTTACCAAAGCTTAAAGATTGAGCAGAAAGAGAAGACATGGAGAGACAGTCAGCATGTTACCAGATACCTAGAGAGTTTGGGTTGAAGAGAGACAGAGAAGCCGCAGTTTTAGAACAGGGGCTATCTCTAGAGTAATGGACAACAGAGAATATAAAGCCAGGCCCCTTATTTCCTCTCATAGCTGAGAATACAAGGACAGATGGGATTCAATGAAAACAAAAGGCAATTAATTCAGGAACCATAAAAAGAAATTATGTGCTATGGAGAATAAAATTATATTGGTTCTCATTGCCAGAAAATATTGAGGCTGAGAGCTTAGCTGGATTAAATAAGGGATTAAACATTTATGTGGAAGATGAAGGCTGGTTACATTAAATAGTTTTTCAAAAGTTAGGGATACAAACTCTCATGCTTTAGAAAAAGAAGAATCACAAAAGGATAGTGCATGGTGTTTGTACAACACCTAGAGGACTGAGTACTTTTACTCCTATTTTTAATAATAATAGTAGTAATGCAAGCAATTAATTTAAATGGGCCAAGAACAAAACTCCCCAAAACGAAAGGCTGTCAAAACCTGTTCAGTACAAACTCACATGTACTATCCTTTGAAATATCTGCTGCTTGCCAACATTAGGTACAAAATACAGTCCTAGGGCGGCTTGAGTGCTGCTCATCCAACCAGGCAGTTCCAGTAAGCCTTGGTGGCAAAGCATGTGAGTTTGGCTTGGGCCACAGTCCCAGTTTAAACAGTAAAGAGCAATAGTGGTGCTCTGAAACAGGTTAGGACAACTGAGGAGAGTATTGGCAGGCTTGCCTACAGTACCAGTAAGGTGTAAAATTAGGCGAAGGAGATCGGATACTTTCTTCCCTCCTCCTGACTCATGCAGGACTTACGGGATGTTACTTACAAGGATTCTCACAGCTTTCATGGTGACGAGATCTAGGAGAAAGAAATATTTTGACCTAGAACATGGGAATTTCAGAAGACAATGCCAGGCTTGTGTCTCACTCATGTTATATTGTAATTTATTCTAACTCCTGAATGGCAAGCAGTTAAGTAGGCTTAGGGAAATAACCTCATAGTTTCAATCCTTTGGATGTTTCTATGCCTGTTGCAGTTATGGGTGTAAGCTGAAAGATCAAACCAGGTTAAACTAGAGATGTGACAGCACCCAAGGCACAGAAACTCCATCTGAGCTGCTGTAGCATGCTGGCTTGGGGGAGGCTGAAGGTAAAAGCCATATCCCTCCATGTTTCCCAGACAGGTCCTGTTGCTGCCGATGTGGAACTTGGCGTTTAATCCCCTGCAAGACCAGAGGTCTGTAACATAATTACCCTCAGTCCTCCTGTCATTTTAATTCCTCGGAGATAAGGAGCAGTCTACAGCTTGCGTCTTAGGAAAGTTAGCAGCTCTCTCTGCCAGCAGCTGTAGGACAACACAGCCCGCGTGGAGCCAAGCACAGTGCTACCCAAGGATCAAGCCTGGCACTTCAAACTGGGTTATCAGCACAAGCTGCACTGCAGACATTCAGCCCCTTGAGAAGAGGCATGAACAGATCAGATCTGTCTCAAAGGCCAGTTTTCAGGGGTTCTGATGTTGCATGTTTTCAGGATTCCTACAATTCTTTTTTAAAATAAAGTTTCCTTTGCAGTCCGTTGCTGCATTGGTAAGCCAACTGTCCTATAACCCCTGGAGAGGGTAAACGGAACTATTTAGTTTAGCATTCACACACAAAAATCAGCCACCTAGCCAGGTCAGCACCTTTACATTAAGCTGTTTTATAGAAGCCAAATTAAACCTTTAGGCAATCACTACTTATTGAATCCAAGGCAATTTCTAGGACTCTGTCACCACACGCCCTGTAATATGGCATTGCTAATCCACAGGCTGTGCTCTGTCTTCTGTTCTTGCCTTGGTAATACCTAGGTGCTGAACACCTCAGTGCCTTGAGTGCAGACCTTCTAGGCAGCAGGCCAGTGCCTGACTCAGTCATTGCCTACCCTACAGTGCATGAGTGAACCCAAAACATGCACCTCTGGCACGAGTTTCATGTGCCCCATTCCGTATTACTACTCTGCGTTCGGGTCCTTGGTTATACATCCAAGCTTACTGCCCCTGCTCCTGAGCAGACCTGCCTTCTCTCTGGCTTGTCTACACACAGCGAGAACACTCTGTGCACTGCACAACTGTTAATGCACTTAGCCCTTCTGTCTATTTTTATATTTTTCTACCTACTCGAGAATAATAAATGAACTTACAAAAGTGATTAAGGCCTAAGAGGAAACTCTATTCATTTGTTTGGATGAAGGGAAGGAAGAAATTGAAGTATTCAACAACCCCTGCTTTCTCTCAGCATTATTTCTGTTCAGGCTGAGAACTACAGCTTGATGGCACTGTTTGCATACCCTCGAGTTAAGCCAGTTTACTCCCACTGAGAGGAATGAAAAGAGAAATAGTGCAAAGAAGAGAAGAGAGGAAGCATAGCCCAGAGGTTGCAAGAATAGGACACACTTCGGGAAAGCGGGAAGCTGCTTTGCAGCACACTTACTGTTTTACACCTTAAGCAAATTACTCACTCCCTGTGTTTGTTCTGTATCTATACCCCAGGAGTATTTCCATGTTTCATGGGAGAACTGTGAAGACAGAGATATTAAAGACTAACATCAGAAATAAAGGGCAGCTAATAACTATGGTGAATAAGGTACCAAGAGAAAGTCCCTGCAGTGCTGTTAAATCCTGACTCAACACCTGAATGTTTGAGATTAACATTACATTTGGATTTAAAGAAAAATAACATGTCTATTCAGCCTTTTGAGGTCACGTTTTTAAGTTCTTCGTAGTAATCACGAAGGCAAGAAAGCTATTGTCTCTTAAAAATGAAGATTTACTCTCACACCAACAACTGATTCTAGTAGATGCTGCTTTAAGGAAGAAAAAAAAAAAACAAACACAAAAGAACCACTATACTGAGAAAGCATCAATAAAACTGTAGCATCTGGCAGCTGGAAATGTGCGATACAGGATTACAGCAGGAGGGACAAGCATCTCTTAGCAGGGACAGACACTTTAAAGGGATCATATGGGAGCAGACCTACTATTCAGAAGAGAGAAGGTTCCCCCTAGAGACATAACAGGGAAGGAAAAAAACCCAACTGTTGGCCTATTCCTCAGCTCAGGTCAAATCTTCTGATTCCTGGAATTGAAGAGAGCTGTTATGAAAAAATATCTGAAGATTTCCACTACTCCAGAGGCTGAGACCATCTTCCAAGCATCTCACCTCTCCTTGCAGCATTTTTCAAGTACGCAAACATACAAAAATGGGAACAGATTTACAGAGGCAGGTCTCTCTCCACTTCTACCATTTCTGTGTGCCAGGACAAAGGAACAAGTGTGATTGCATTACAGGACTCAGATAGAGCAACATAGACTTATCATTCCTACCAGCGTGCACCTGCTTTCTCTGCTCAGAGATTATGGACTAAAGTGAAACCAAAGACTTTAAAGAATCAGCCATAACTGTTTTTCTCCCAGTTCTACGTTAAAGTCTTAACCCAGTGTCCAGCGACAAAATAAATCTCCATCAGTCATAGGCCAGAAGCCACAGCCTTCTGCTGCCGCAGGGCAAAAGGACCATATGTTGAAGTTCCTAGAGCTCATACATTTTCATTTTAGCTTGGTCACTTTCTTGATCCAGGGTACGTATTTGCTGACCTTTGTGTACACACCGGGGGAATCCTTCCGACCACAGCCGTAACCCCAGGAAGTGATCCCCAAAATGATCCAGCGTCCGTTTGACCTCTGACACATGAGTGGCCCTCCACTGTCACCTTGGCAGCTGTCCACCCGTTTATCTTCAGAGAGGTTCCCAGCACAAATCATGCGGTTGGTGAACTTCCGCCCATAACGGACCTCACAGTCTTCCCGTGGGAGAAGAGGCACCACCCCCTGCAGCAGGGTTCTCGAGTAGGACTTCCCTGGAACAGAACAGACCAGCCAGACCAATTCACATACAGACAACAGCAGCGACCTAGAGCAACGGTGCTCCGCGCAAAAACAGGTGTTTGTACATTTAATGTCAAGACTGCGGTACAGAAATAGGCCAAGCTCAGCATCTCTGAACCACCAGAACTTCAGAAAACAGTGCTGCCAAGCCAGACCACAAAAAAGAGCTGTAAGATCAAAGAGATGGGGAAGAGGTTGGAAAAAGAGGTTAGATCAAAGGGTGAGTCTTACTCCTGGTTCTGCTAACAAGTTACTTGAACCTTGTTCAATTTATTTCACCTCTCTGAGCCTCCATTTCCTCCTCTGTAAAACAAGGACAGTGTTTACTCAAGAGAATAAATACAGTAATATTTGTGAAGTGCTCAATCCTCAGAGAAGTTTTGGAAGATGTTTCAGAGGCATCCAAATATTATTCAAAGGGAGCTCACTTCATCTTTGGCCAGATTTGTCTCTATTTGCTCAAATCTCTTTACTACCCCAGACTTGCTCAGAACATAAGGTTCCCATGCTCTAGTAGAGTATGACCTTTCTGTGCCCAAGGTTTATGGTAAGTTCACAGGGTAGTAGGTAACTGCACCTCTCATTGGGAAAGCCAGGTTTGGTGTGCGGGAGGGATTCTAGCCATTAAGTCCCAGGACAGCTTAAGGGAGTTACACGGCCAGGTTGCTCCTTGATCCTTCCCAGACACCCTGAAATGACACGTGCACCTGGCGCTACTCACTCGAAAGACAAATGTGTATTTGCAGTTACACACTTGGGGTAACAGCTGGGAAGGATGGGTAAGTCCAAAATCAACAGACAAGCTCCTGGGACTATTTGCCTTTTGGCAGCAAGTCTTTCTGAACGTGTGGCTTTGCTCCAGTCACAGCAGCCCCAGAAAGGCCTCCTTGCCCCAAGCCCTGCATTGCATCTCGGAGTCCCAAATGGGGGAGGACTGGACAGCCGGTTATAAAGCTTTATTTGGAATTCAAAGCTGTCTCCAGACCTTGCTAATGCATGCATGTCAGGACTCCACCAAGCCCAGCATTTTAAAACATTGCCTTGAGAGTGTTAAGTATTAAATAATTAATACCTTCTAGAATATTACCTGCTCCCTTTTACCTAGGAAGCTCCATAGCAATGTGCTGCAAGAGGACAGGTACAGGCTGTCTTGAACCTACTGCAGAAACCAGCCTCGGAGCCCAGCTGTCCCTGCAGCAGTATCCAGGGAGATCGAGCAAGGTAGTCTGAGAGATTCATTCCACCTCTAAGCCCCCACTTCACTACTACAATATTATGAAGAAGGCAGGAGGTCATGGAAACATGGGGGCCTCCCACAGGCTTTGTACACCAGCTCTGCACAGGCTGCTGCCTAAGGGGTCTGCTGTGGGCAAACATGCATGTAGAAGGGAGAAGATAAGAGGACTGTGGCCAAATGGCAGCGTCGCTCTCTCCCACAGCTTCAGAAAGATGCTACGGCAACCAAAACTTCCAACATGGGCCGGCTCAAGAAGCCTCAAAATCAGAAGAAAACACAATGGCACAAAAATCACCTCACCTCTCTGCTCCTTGACACCATGTGCTGGCACAGACAATAGGAGCAGTAAGAACATGGCCTTGAGTTGTGCAGACATAAATTAATGGCCCATGAATTAATGGCTCCTGAACCCAGACTCCCCCACCTTTCTTGCTCCTCAAAGCCCATCACTCACCTGTGTCTCCCCAGCCGGAGATGATGCAAGCTTGCCTGTTGATGTCAGACTTCTCTTTCCTGTTGGGCAGGCAGACAGGCAGAACGTGGCGATTGAAGGAGAGACAGTGTCCCTCTCTGCCCCGCATCCGGACCAGGGCAATGTCATTATCATTGCTGCCGGCCCAGTAGTTCCTGTGGAGGACGATCCGCTCCACAGGCAGCTCCCTCTCAAATTCATCCTTCACGCCTGTGTGGTAATCACCCACCCGCAGCAGGTAGCGCCGCACATCAACACCAAACCTGGGGGAAAAGACACTCAAGGTCTTGATACTCCTACTAAGAGAGAAACAGACTCACACAAGTCTAGGTTGCTATGAGACTGAACCACCTCCTCACAAACTGATGAAACAGTGCCAGCTACAGGACTGTGGGACCTCTTCAGCAGATGTGATAATGCCAGCTTTTGGGGTCAATAGGTGTCCCATGCACAAGACTTTTTTTTTTTTTTCTTATAAAAAGGGCTACAACAGTTGCAACGTGTGTGACCTTGTGTTCACAGTTCCTTAAAGCACTGAAGAATGGCAAAATGCTCGTTCCCTTTAAGTTGTAAAGCCTCAAAGTTAAGAGGGCAGGTGTAAGCAGTGAAGGATAAAGCAAGCCTATACTGAGTCATCCCCATAAGTGCTCAGACATCATAACCTGAAGGTCTTGTTTTAGAAACTTTGCTCATGTGGTTCCACTGGGCTGGGAGGATAGCCTTGTATGAGGTTATCTTGTTCATCTTTGAGTACCCCTTGGGGCTCCCCACTCACAAACGCACCTTTTGAAGCAGTGGGCTGCAGTCACTACCCAGCAGCTGCTGATCAGCGTTGCTCCGCACAGCAGACGAGTATCTCGACGAAAACCCTTCAACCGTAGTGAGGCCTGCCATGGCCAACCGCCTCTGAAGAAGAAACAGAGGAAAATAATAATAACATCACACACACAGGAGCTGTTTTCCTCTTTTCCCATTCACTCTGCCCGGTCTGGGCTCAGCTGGCGTGCATTCTCCCCTAGATGGGCTCACTGGTTCAAATCAAGTTCAAAAATCACCAGTGAAAACGTGCGAATGTATTCAGCATTTGCCAGGCTATTTCCAGCGCCTGTAGGAAAGATAGAACCAGTTCTGGCTTTCCTGGCAATTACAGGGTAGTACCTGAGAGACTTGTTTCCACCTATGATCCTTTTCTTGCGACGGTGAAGCAGGCGCATCCCACACACACCAGATTCTGGACCTGCACGGCAAAGTTAGAGCAGTTGGGTAGATATTTGCAGCTTAAATATCAAGAATTGCTGTCACAGAGCCAAATACCATTCGCCTTCCCTGAGTAGGTAGTTGACGACATTGTGTTGTGCATATGGAATTCATAGAGGATTTGATCCCATAGGTTTCCTGTTTTGGTGGAGGTGCTTACCTCCAGTATCTGTAGTCTTATGCCAGGAATGGGACCTCTACAGCTATTTCCTCAGTGCTCTAAACCCCAAAGTTTGCTCATGGTTACGGCTCTAAGGAAGGGTACGGTGACTTGGCTGTGGGGAAGTTCTGCAGGCTCAAAGGCCTGACATGGGTGCAGCTCCTCATTCTGGAGCACCCTGTGCTCCTAAGAAGAGACAATGAAAGTAGGAGGTGCAGGACAGGACATGCTTATTTTGTAGGTAAAACTTCAGCCAAAGAAGAGAAGAACTACAGGGGAAAAGCGTAAAAGCATGCAGAGATACTACAACTGGAGCCCCAGATTTCTGCATAGAAGAAATGGGCACATCACCTGTTCTTCTGATGTCTTGGGCCTTCTCTTCCACATAGTCACAGATCACACCAGCATCCTCACTGTGCCAGCAGCTGTGAATCCCAGTGTCAGGCCTGACACACTGCCCCAGGCTGTGCTCCGTGCCACTGCATTCTACATTGTCCAGATGGATGGGCCCATGGCCTTCACCGAAATAAGCCATTGCCCTGGCTTTTGCTGTGCCACTGCAATTAGAGAGAGGGTGGCTAATCTGCAATAAGCAGGAGGCAGGCGAACCTGATGCACCAGCACATTTTGAGAGAAATAGTATTTATGTGTCACTCCAGACACAGACAGTAGTACAGTACTTGCTGAAGGCACTGTGAGAATAGGACCCTACTCCCTCAAGCGTATGCAGGTATGCCAAAAGTAAGAAATTAAGCCCCCAGAAACAGGTCCAGAAAGAAGCGATCCCCCGAGAACTGTTTCTATCTATAAGATGCATGTACCAGAGCTCTTACCTGAATCCCAGTTGCCTGCAAACTACTGCAGCATCTCTGTCTGTCCAGCCATCATCACAGATACTGCCCCACTGCCCATTCAGGAATACCTCAACCCGTCCCTCCTTGGTGCTTTCTCCATCCACCAGCCGCACAGGAGGCCCTGCAGCAGAAAACACATGGGTCACTGCAAGCAAAAATACCAGACAATGTGAGGTACCCAGAACTTGGGTTCCATAGGAAAAGATGGGTCCCAGACATCAACAAACTTAAAAAAAAAAAAAAAAAAGTGTTTCTATATGAAGACTATGTCCTTCATTTCACCTCTGTGCTGAATCAGAAGACCATACATATTAATTTAATACATACTGGAAATCATTAGTGGATCATATTCTGAAAGCTGAGTAAAGAGGAGAACAAGAACAGAGGGAAAGTTACTAACTCCTGAGCCAAGAGTGGACAAGCTTAAACATGCCTTGGAAATAAATCCATTAAATTAGAAAACTATTATATTATTCTAGGTAAGAGAAGAGTTCTACATCCAGGAAAAACAAAAAAGTTGGATGCCGTCTATTTCAATAAAAAATGTCTGTCAAATTGGAAAGTATCCTGTAGGAGGGAAAGGGGAGAGTATCGGACCTCATATAAATAAAGAAATTATGCTAACTTGAAATACATTCACAATTTTAATTAGAAGTGCGCCATCCACACAAGAGAGTGCCAGTTTCCACACCACAGCCCCTCACATCTGAAGTCCTCTTGTCTTGGCAAGGTGTGACAGTAATGTAACCACCAGTTTCCTAAAGGGTCTCGTTAAAGGGGTCTCATATTCCCACAAGCATGGGGCTGAGGCATCTCATCAGTGAGCAATGGCACACTGAGGCAGCCACCGTTCCTCAGCTCCTCAGGTTTGTTTTAGAGACTGCCAACACAATTCTCTCCAGTTTCAGTTCCTCTGCAGGTCTGGCCGCAGGCCTGGTGGAGCCACAGCTCTGTGATTGTGCCCCAAGACAGCCAGGGCTCGTTCCTAGGAGTCCTTCTCCAAAAGCAGCCCCCTCACTGAGACAGCACAGGGAAAACTCCCACATCTGCCAGAGCTTCCAAAGGAACAGACCAGCAGGTGACACTTCCCCACCGTCCGGGGCAAGAGGCAAGGCGAGTTACCCAGGCTGCCATCCATGGCTGTGTTGCTCTCGGGGGAACAGCGGACTCCCACGTCCTCAGCGTGTGAGCAGTCATGCTGGCCCCAGTTGCTGTGGGGACAGTCCAGGAGGGACAGCTCTGTCCCCAGACAAGCCACATCATCCAGTAAGATAAAGCCTTGGCCAGCAGCATAGTCCCCTTCAGAGGCCAGGGTAGCAGGACCACTAGAGGAAGGAAACAGAACATCAGATTCATTAAAACTCATTAATCCCACAGAGGGACCCAAGCTCAGACCCAAAGGGAAACTCCGCTGCAGAGCTCAGCTGTGATATCAGTGGCCTCCTGACCTAAACCACTCAGTGACACACAGGATGGCAGCCAAGCAGCTTGCACATCTCACCAGCTTCAGTTTTCAGGGAGGCCTGCTCAGACCAGTCCATTTTCTAGTGTCTGGCCAAAGGCACAGTCATAGTAGCGCAGGGGGCCAGCTGTACCACAGAGGCTGCTTTGCAGACATGACACCAGGTACATCAATTTGGGGAGGGGATAGCAGAGGAGGCATCAAAACTGCCAACATTTAAGTAATTCTGCTTCTTTTTATAGGAAGTAGCTACCTGGAATTGAAATGCAGAAAGCTGCAAACTTTTAGGCACCACAAGAGATGACAAACACAGTATGCAGCTGAACGCGAAGGGAAGAATTCAGTTTAGTCTTTTTGCAGTCTATAAAGCTGAACTTTTACAAGGATACCCTAACCGTATTAAAAAAATCCACAAAACCCCTTTACTGGCTCCAAGACTACAGTACCCTGATTTTAAATCGTCCCCAAACTCATACCTGGAGGGACAACAGTTCAGCAATGGGCTGAAAGAAAAGCATTACAAAAAATCCCTAATACTACTCTTTTTTTGCCCTGATGGTCTTCGTTCAACTACTGAAGCAGGTGATGTGTTTAGCTGACAGAGCAGATGGGTGATATCTTTAGCTGACAGAGCAGAGGGGGTGGCAGTGCTGAGCTGATACACCTGGAAATTTGAGGTGTATTGAGAGAACTTTCTGACTTTGGAGCAGGGTTCATAATCAAGCCTGTTATCTGCTTTCAAAACAGGCCGAGGCAAGAGATAATAAAGTTTTTTTTTTCCTGGGAATGGGTGTGGATACCTATTAATCTTTTGTGAATAAAGTTGTATAACAGTAATAACCCTTCTAACGAAGACAGCATTGAAGGAAGTAAGGTCCAGCCTATCCCAGGGAAGGGGGATGGAATCTAATCCCTGAAATTAGGAATCACAGACCATACACACGCTCTCAGTCCTACCTGAAGCCCAGCTGCCTGCAGACCACCTGGGCACCGAGGTCTGTCCAGCCATCATCGCATACCGTGCCCCAGTCTCCATTGTAATAAACTTCTACCCTGCCTTCTCTGGGGCTGTGGCCACCAGCCAGCCTGACAGTGCCCTCTGCAAGGGGTGGGAGAAGGAAAGGTCAGCACTCAGCAGGGGAGAAAAGAAACAGCCTGTGCCCCACTGCTGAAGTCTCTGTGAAGCCCATGAGTGAAGGAAACTAAAGACACATATATCCGTGGGTACTTAAAAAACAAACGTTCATTGCTCCCAAACATGCCCATCTGTCAGGGGAGGATTCACCTCAGCCTTTCCTTTCCACCTGTGGAAAGCAATGGGAACACCACCAAGCCTGGCTCCGATCCCTTCCCACCTGCTGCTTGCTCTCTGCCTCCACATCTGGCAGCCCTCATGGGAGCCATACGTAGGAGCCCTGCAGGATCCTGAAGCAGGGGAGCTATCTGCTGAGCAAGCTATGTAATGTGGGAGTAAGACAGACCACATCTGACTGGCGTGGAGCTGTAGATCTGTACCTGTGAAAGGGTCACAGGAGGCCCCAGCATCTTCAATGTGGTCACAGTTCTGCTGTCCCCAGTCACTCTTCTTGCACTGGTCAAGTGAGAGTTCATTGCCTGAGCACTCCACTTCATCCAGCAGGATTGGGCCAGATCCCTGCCCATAGTGAGCCCATGACAAGGCCTTCGGGTTCCCGCTGCAGATGGCACAGACACATATGCTCACAGTAAGGAAGGTCACAGTCTTGTGCGCTCAGAGTCTGCCTTGCACAGGGACTCCTCTATGCTAGACCAGTGTCCTCCTATAGATAATCTGTATTTCTGACACAGTGGTGTTGCCAACTGTTAACTGAAATACCTTATTGAAAGTTTTGTAATGAGAACTTCCAACACATAACAAAAATGTGCCTGCAACATGAACGTTTCAGACATCTGGGGAGTTCTGAGGACAATTATGTTTCAATCTCAGCGACAGGCAAAACTCCTAAAGTTTGAGTGATCTCAAAATGGAATAATCTATTTTAAACAATTCTTTACTGATTTGATTTTCAAGAATTCTCAGTATACAACAGCTCCCATGTTAAGTGCTGAATGGCATAGAGGAGAATGAGGTGCTCTCTCTTGCTTTCCTGTCTGAAGGGGATAAGGGCAGTCAGTGACACTGGATGTGTTTAAACTTAAGCAAGTAAACAACTGCAGTTCACATATGGAAATCACCATGACAAGTTATCACTGAGGCCAAGAAGATTTGCATTAGGACACGTGTGCAAAAATAATGAACAGGGATAAACAGAAACAGACCTTGGATAGGGATGCACCAACTTTTTTTTTTTTGACAGCATAAACCCATAAAACTGACAGGAATTAAGTACAAAATCCCTTCATAGGATGATCAGTCCAGAATTATCTTTCCCAGGGTTTCTGTACACTTCCCCTAGAAAGGGCTGGTACTACAGTGAAAGGACACGCTCTCGTGTTCTTCATTCTGCCTACCTCTGTTACCACTCCATGACGTACAGCAGGGAAATTACCTGAGTCCCAGCTGCCTACAAACTACTTCTGCATCCCGGTCATCCCACTGGTCGTCACAGATGGTTCCCCACTTGCCATCATGGTAAACCTCCACTCGCCCTTCAAAGCTCTCCTTTCCCCCAACTAAACGCAGCGGGGCAGCTACACCTGTGCTTCAAGAAAGGGAAAGAGAGCACAACAGAGCAAGACAGAGACAAAGCACATCCAGCAGTTCGGGGTGGAGAACCATTCACCAGCCAAAGGAGGTCTTGGGATGCTCTTGTCCCAACCTACCACATCCCCTCCTCTAAACCCTGCCCAGAAGCATCCGTGATTGAAGTCCACGGTACGGGTGCTGCTGGTCCAGGGCTGGCTCTTTAACTGGCTGCTACAGTGACTAGGACTTTGCTGCCTGCAGACAAAAACCTGGTTTGATAAAAAGGGGATGTGGTCATAAGCAACAGCCATCTTTCAGTGATTGTAGAAGTATTCCCACTCTGAGTATTTGGGATTGGGAAAGGATGGATAATTTTCCACTGGAAGGAAGATAACCACCTGTATAGCAGGTGAAAGAAGAACATGTTCCAGTGATTTGCTCTCCACAGCTTCACGACCTTAGAGTTTACATCTTGTCGGCAACACTGACACAAGAAACAGGGAGTGAACCACCCCTGGAGATTTACCTTCTGGAGGGACACACGTTACCATGGCACTCCCCTGGCTACAAGCTCCTGACACAGCTTCCCGATAGCCACACTGCAGCAGGGCTTTCTCATCCCCATGGCAGTTCGCTGACTGTAGGTGCAGGGGAACAGGCCACAGTCCAGGATGACTCTTCTTCCCAGCCGTGCCGATCTCACTGGTACAGAGGAAGCAACAGAGCAATGAAACGCCGTAGCACTGCTTGACTCACACGTGTTTTCCCTCAGTTCTTGTGACTCTCCAGCCCAGTTCTGGCATTTCACATCCCAGTGAGCCCAGTTGATTTGGAGTGCATAAAGGGGTGGCCATGTACAGTCTAATAGGAAAGTACAAGCAAGCACAAAGCACTTCCCACCATCTAACCCATTTTGTCTTCCTATTTACTGCAGAGGAGTTGGTCTGCTCAGAAATGGCACCCTCGTTTGAGAGTGATAAACGAACCCATCAACAGATTCGAACATCCATATATCTGAATCACCTTCTTCCTTCTCTGTGGACCTTAACTACTTGCTATTTGGAAGTTTGAAGGTCCCAATCCCAGAATCCCAAAGAGGGTTCACACTCAAAACTTTTAATAGATCACTACACCAACTCCAGCTGGTAATACTAAAAAGGGGATACAATCTCATAGCTCACTCATCACAGCCTGGAGCACCAAGCAGAAACTACTGCTTTAGAAAGTTCTTGCAAATGCTGGTTGGGGTTTGACATAGCCATGGAAAGAAAACAGTAGGAAAGGACCCTGTAAGTGGGAAATGAGCCCACAAAACAAACTCTTCTCCCCCAGCCAACACCTTACGCCAGAGGAACTGTAACCAGAGAGGCTGTTCTTTCCAAGGCCACGTGAGCACGTAACTCTTGCAACCGGACTGAGCTTCCTACCTGAGACCCAGCTGCCTGCAGACAACACTGGCATCCCAGTCAGTCCAGTGGTCAGCACAGATGGTGCCCCAGAGTCCACTGAAGTACAGCTCCACACTGCTATCTTCAGCCAACCGCACAGCACCTTCCAAAAGAAAAGGAAAAAAAAAAAAAGCTGCTATCTTCTGGTGGAGGTTTCAGATCAGCGAGTCTTGGACTTGAACTGCACCTGGCTTTTCTGATCCCTGTTTTGCTGGTGCTGTCACTGAAGTGACTTGTATGAAGGAGCGCGGGACGTGGCACCTTCCCAGTTCCAGCAATGGCTGCTCGGGAGGACGGCTGGTGCTATGTTCATTTCAAAGCCATGGTAATACTGGCAGGAAACTTGGGTTCTGCCACAGCTCCAGGATTTTCCTTTTGTGAAATGGGGGTGATTTTACATGCCACACATGAAAAGGTGTATGGAAATGGCAGGCTCTCTAATTCCTACGACACTCCACTGATTTATTTTCCATCGATCACCTCACCGATGAGAGTCACTGTTGCTACAGCTAGATGTTCAATAACGGCAGGTGAATCCTCTTTAATTTCTCTAAGAAAAGGAAGTGCCAATGTAAGTGCCCTTTCAATTCCCACTGCACTACAAATATCTACCACTGTTTAGAAAGCACATCTCCTGTACTGGCAGAAAGGTACACCTCTGTCTGTAGTACCTCAGTGCGCGCACACAGCACAACTACACTTGTTGTATCCTTCTCTTTAATGAAGCCGTCTTTGAAAGCACTTCCACTGACAAGGGAAAAGACTTTGTAATTTAATTTATTAAACTAGTGCTTTACCTGCTTTGCAAAATGCAGGAAAAGGGAGGAAAGTCAGAAAACAGGAGGAAAAACAGAACATTTTCAAGAGTGCTGCGCTGGAGTCAGGGTACTGAGAGAGCTCAGCTCCCTTGCATGCCTCAAAATAAGCAGCAGTCCTTGTGTCGGCACTGCGAGGAATTTTAAAGTAAGCCTATGACCCACCTTGCCACAGAAGATTTACAAACCTGGCCACAGAAGATTTTTCCTTGTTATATTTGAACTGCTATAATCACATAAGGAGAGCTCTGATATGGACACTTAAGGAACAGGAGTGGGTTGTTTTCCACATAACTTAAACTGTTTTCATAGTGGCATAAGTTAACAGCAAAAAAAAAGAAGTCTCCTTGTAGGAGAATAAAAGCATCTATACAAGGCATTATGGCTACAGCAGCTTAAATCCACCCCCTACTATATACAGACGTTCTTCTCCCACACAGGCTACCCTCTAGTCCTAATTATTTCGACTATTCGGACAGTTATTGTACTCTGCTTCTTTCCCAGGGTGTCCCACCTGCTGCTTGCAAGTCTGTGCAGCACACATTTCTGGCCTGAGCCCCCCGAGACAGTGCAGCCCGGGCGCTGGCAGAGGCACGCAGCAGCCCTTACCTTGGTTACAGTCGCAGTTAGCCCAGCCAATGGCCCCTGACGCAAGCCGGTAGAAGCACCAGGGTGTAGTTCCCCCATCTGGGTTCCTGCAGTGGTTGTGGTCCCCCAAGCCATGGTCTGGGTACTGCTGAACATAATCGGGGAACTCTGCCCAGTTGAGGCACTCTGCCCCAGCCTCAGTGACCGCCAGCGAGCCATTGTAATACCCAAGAGGTCCGACACCACACACGCTGGACGCTGGGCACAGGAAGGCAGCTGTTAGCATCACTTAAGGCATCGCACACCGAGGCTCAGACAATGTGGGAGATACCAGCTGATCTCCTGAAGCAGCTCTTGTGTCTGCAGTCTTGATTGCTACTTGCTTGATTTCAATTCTATCACTCTTCAAGGCAGCTGCTCAAAGAATGTTTCTAATAAGCCCTATCTAAAAACCAAACTGATCTGTAAGTTATGAACTGCCCAGATAGACTTTTGAAATGTCTTAACTCTGGGCCCAAACATGGACAATTTGAACCGGTTCCCATCAGCGTTTATTTCAATAGATGTTCAAGCAGCACTTGAGCCTGGCAGACACTCCTCCACTTCCTTCCCCACCTGCTTTGGCACCTGAATAAAATACTCTTAAATTTGATCCTAGGCTCTTTAGAAGACAAATTCCCTGTCTAAATTGATTGAAATTGAGAAGAGTTTAAAATTAGCTATAATTTCATTCTATAAAGCAGGAAGGTGGGAAATGACATTGTATTTCATTGTATGTATGTTCCCTATACACAATAGCATACCACCTGGTTTATCTGAACTTGGCCAATGTATAGGAAGGGAAAGGGAACCTGTTCTGGGGGGAAGTGCAGGTGCCAGTGCAGGTTCCAGGCCAGTGCCCATGTGAAATATCTCATGCAAAGAAACCCCAACAATTAATTTAATATGGCCTTTAACAAAAGAAGAAAACTCTCCATTCATGACCCTGAAATAAGAAAAAGGGAAAACAGAAGCAGTTTCTGTGTGAGGGTGGGCTTTTTAGACTGCATAACAAGGGAAAAGCAGACTCAGAAAGGGATAACAGTTATAGCTCTATTCACTGACTAAACAAAAAGAAGCCAACACTTTCAGAAAACCCCTCTGCCATAAAGACACGTAGGGCAAACAGCAAGGGTACAAAGAAACTTTGCCTCACACCATTTGCCTTCTAGCCACTGCCAAGCCCAGAGGGGGTAAGTGACAGCTGAAGGTTAACTGCAAGGTACAAAAATGAGCAGCAGTTACAGGTAGGTGTCTGGAAAACACACCATGCGCTTTGCATCAACTGGGACCCTCGGAGGGGCACGTATGAGAATTCACTAGTATTAGAGTGGAGGAAAGGTGATCGTGCAAAAAAGACTGAGGCAGAGAAAGAGATGAAAGGAAAAGAACATGTGGGAGGAGTAGGGAACTGCAGGAGTATTAGACATGAAGAAAAGAAAGTGGCCTGGCCGTTTTGGGGAAGGAGATAAACAGACATTGAGGCAGGAGGAAAGACTGAAGAAGTGATGGAAAGAAAGGAAGAATGCCAGGTAGCAGTGGTTCATCGTACCTATGGTCTCAGATCACCACTGCAGGAAAGAATCTGCCTGATGACTGAATTAATAAGTTCTTGTTCTTACCTGCACTCTGCAAATGGTTTTGGTTGGGCTGGGATCCCAGGAAAGCCTGGGAAAAGAAACAGAGCAAAAGCAGAGAGATGATTATCCGATGAAATAAACATGGGCATGTCCTAAAAGCAGCTCGGCCTTTTGCTGCTTTAGGCAAACACACCCTAGTAACCAGCCTCTTCCCCGCTCTCCCCATTGCTCCTCTTCAAATCCAATCACAGCTCTGCCCACTAACAACAAAATTAATAATTACTGGCCTGCAGAGATTTACCCTTGATCTAAGCACTACGTTACAGGGCTCTGCTTGTTCTTTTCCAGTAGAATTGGAAGCCTGAGTGAGATGCCTATGGAAAGAAAAGCTAGGAGAAAATCATTATTACCAGCAAGAAAAATAATGAACCACTCGTTCTCTCTCCATTTATAGGGCAAGCCATCTATGGCCACAGCAGCAAACAGAGATTTATCTACGTGATGGGATGATGCCCCCAGGGATCCCTGTTAAAATAGTAATAAACATCCGTGTACAAAGTGGGAAACACCTAAAGAAGACAATCCAACAAGCCTTTCTGAGGATTTTGTTTTTAATACATGAGAATATGATATGGCCTATGGTATTATTATCCAAATGGGGGTAAATAGCTAAGAACAAAAAATATCAAACAAAGCCCTCAGAATTCCAGCATCCTGTCTGGCCCCAAAACTGCATTTCCTCTTACAGGCAGTGTTTTTGGTGGTTATAACTCGACTGCTGGCTGAGAGATAGGGATCTCCACTCAACACCATTACATGGTGTGGAGGCAGGTGCAAGATCTTCAGAGACCCAGAGTGAAAAGAAGAAACTGTACATGCTTCTGCTAGCTCCTTGTGGTTTAATTTATTTCTAAATACTTTTTAATGAACATTTCTAAGACTTTTATATGAACAAGGAGTTGTAATTCACAGAGCAGAGGTGTGCATATAAAGAATACTAGCTATTGGAAATGGTTCTGTTTTTCTTCAAAATGCAGTAATTTTGCTTCTTTCAGCTTCACCTCTCCCTGGAAAAGGGAAGACTAAAATCTGGAATTAAACCAAATCCACCTCTGGAATAAGGAGAGATAGTTCCCATAGATACCTGACAAGAATGACACCTACTCATGGTAGATGTCATTTTCAAATCAAGCTTATGAATATGGTCCAGCAGGTGTTGACAACCATGGCCAAGCTCCAGCATCACCCTCCAGAAGTCAGAATGTGACACTGCATATTGAAGATGAATTCCTGACATGGTTCAGAAACAGCAGATCAGATCTCAGGTGCGTATGCACAAGGGGATGCACAGATAAGACAGCATGTAACTGAAAAATGCTTTTCAGCCAAAAATCCATCTGTCTGCACGTATCAGGCTGTTGCAAGCCCACGTAATGGTCTGTGAATCAACAATGCTGAAGGACTTATCTGAGGATCAAAAAGCTCTTTGCAAAGAGAGGAAAGTGAGCTACTCTACACCTTTGTGACTGCACCAAACAGGGAACTGAGCCACAGTCCAGGTCCCCCGACTCCTGGCTTTCAGTGTGCACCTGCACACACATAAGCCCGCAGGCGGCAGAGGGATGGGTTGCACTAATAACATGAAAGTCTGAACCTGCTCTTCTTGGAGATGGACCATAAAAGAAAGAACTGCAGTCCAAGTAATATGCTTCCCTTCTAATGAAAGATTAGTTGCTGCCAGTTCCTGTAGCAGTTTCCAAAATCCCCTAATGCTGACCATCACCGCCACCAAATTTTAGTGCAAACAGCCTGTGCTGCAGCCACTGCCCCGGGTCCGCGCAACTATAAATCATCTGTCCACAACAGCAATAGGGGTAATCAGTCAATCAGCAAAGAACAGAAACAAAGGGTATCTCCTGCCAGGGTCACTGCAGCGCTTGAGAAATGTAGGAAACCTGAGCCAAAGCATCTGCAAGCCCTTGCGCATCCCACTTTCCTGCTTTGTTTCCTTTTCTGAATTTCATACGGACAACGAAATAAATACCTCCTCAAGCCCCCAGCCCTTCCCAGAGACCACAGCTGCCCAGACGCTTTGGAAAACATATTCAAGTAATAAAAAGATCCACTTACAGCAAGGATATTAACAGAGCCATGTGACTTCCTACAAGCAGATAGAATAACCATTTCTTACCTCCATGCATCTGAGACAGGATAACAGACTCGAGAGCTCTACCAGGAGCCCGAGTACTTTGGGGATTTCCATCCTTGCTGTACAAAGTGGGCAGAAGCTTCTTCAAGCATCACATTCTCGTTCAGCTGCCAGGCTCAGCGGCTGCCTCCTCCCCGGGCTCTGCGGCTGGGTTTCCCCGGGAGCAGGGCACTAGCCGCTCCGCACCGGAGGGAGCGGGATGCCTCTTCCATTTCTGTGTCGGGAAAGGGATGTAAGCGAAGGGATCAAAGTTCCCAGCAGCATCTTAGAATTTCACTTTCTCCTTCCTCTCCTCCTCTCTTCTCCTTGATTCTTCTCTTCGGAAAAAGGAGAAAGAGGGGAGAGATATCAGGGAGGAGAACATGCCCAGAATTTCTCTGGCACCCTTAAAAACAGGAGGAGGCGAGCGCAGGCGGGAGGGGCGCAGCCCTCAGCCCGCTCCCGCACCCCCCGCCCCCGCTCCGCGCTCCAGGTACGCGCTTCTCCCCGGCGCCAGCGCCGGCCCCCGCCTCTCCGCCCCGCTCTGCCCCGCGGCTGGGCCGCCCTCGCCTCTCCTCTCCTTCTCCTCTCTCTCCCCTCCTCTCCCTCGCCCTCTCCGGCAATGCCTCCTCCTCCTCTCCCCGGGGCACCCAGGCCAAGGCCACGGCGGGGACCCGGGGCTGTATCCTACTGCAAAACCCACAGCAACGAAAATGGGAAAGGAAACGGCTCGTGCGCGCACGCTTGCCAGAGATTAGGCTTCTTGGAAGGAATCTGGACTTTATCCCCCCCGCCGCTGCCTCCTCGATTAGCTGTCCGCAGCTTCCTGAGGTCAAACTCTCCTCAGATTTGAGCCCAGGTAAATGGGACCCAGAAAACTTTATGTTAAGCAGCTTCCTGATCTCCCCGTGGAAAACCCACAGGTGGCACAGCCTTCTCCAGGGTGCGTTCCCGATTTTCAGCCCTGCATCTTGCTGTCATGGGTATTGCCTCCAGAGATCTTTTCCATCAGGTGTCTCCTTGACCTTGGGGCTGTAAAGTTATTTTACTCAGTTGGCTGATGCTTTCCAGAGGCTTTGATCATTATTGTATTGCTATGAACAATCCTATGGGTTTTTTTAGCGTTTTCAGCTTACTGCTCCTTCATATGCATTAGGGTTAGAGGCTACAACAAAAATTTTAGACATTATTAAATCTAAGAAGGGAATTGGTTAGTTTGAAGCTGTTCAATCTCGGAAATTTTTTTACACGTTCCCTGTGCCGCTCCTCAGCTCAGTCTAATGGGCATTTCCTACATTTATATTCCAATTTTGGAGGGATTAACTCCTGGTGTTCTGCAGCATGAAACACGAAGGTCACCTTAGGAAATGAGCTCACTTCTGGCCAAGTCTGCTGAGCAGCATTTCCAAAGACACCTTCAGCATAAAAACAAGGATCGGGCTGATAAAAATCCATTGGCTTAACAAAAAGCGTCTTTTTTTTCTTCCCTCACTTATTGCCCATTACTCATTTCACACGACAGTTTTGTGTTGCCTCATCCTCAGTCACTCATCAAATGCAAGGAAATTCCACTACACGCTGGATCTTTTACAGGAGTCGCCGAGTGGTAGAGGGAGCCCTTTCTGGAGCGGATTTGTACCACAGTGCATTCTGGACACAGCGGATTTGGCCAAGAATTACACTCAGCTAATAAATTAATCTCCTACATCCTCGTAGCGAGGGAGGCAGATGATCAGGGCAACAGAGGATGGAAATAGCTTAGGTGCTACAGCATGCTGTAACTCTCAGGCAGCACTGGCAAAAAGGAGCAAAACAAAATGAAAAGATGGGAATGTGTTGGAATTTAGAACCACTTACTCCAGTGAAAACACGAGGAAAGGATATACTGGAGGCAGGAACACAAAACCTACTAGCATTCAGGGAAATCTGCTCCTTAGTCAGGCGCAGAGAGGTTGTTGATGCCCCTTCAGAACTCCCATAAGACGCTCACCTATTTAGCCCTTTAGACCTGGAAAGAAAAAGCTGCATTCAGCCTCTGACACATACTAATAGGGTTTAAAACCTCTAGCAAAAGACTGTACTGGATTTCTCTCACAGTAGCTTGTTAGTTGCTTCCCTCTCAAGGCAAGGCTTTCCTACATAAAGTGGTTTCCTAGATAAAGCGATTTTAAAGGCAACACAGACCAGTGCAGCAAAAGCAACAGAAATGGAAGTTTGGTATTCAGTTTCTGGAGGAATGACAAACTGTGCAAAGATATAGTAGGTTTTGCAGTTGTCTCCTCTGTACCTGGTCCTCTTTTGGAACTACTTCCTTCTTGCCAAGACTCCCCCTGGTTTTCTGGCACGTGCAATGACATTTTCTTGAGAGAGGTGGACCTCAGATTCTCAAAAGCTTCTCATGGCTACATGGCCATCTCCAAGGTGGAGAGGAAGACCAAGAAGGAACTTATACCAATATAACTATGGCAGTTTAGATAGGTAACATATCTAAAGATAAGGTAAAACATATCTTAAACTTTCTTGTGTGAGCAAATTTGAAGTAGTTGTAAATACCCAAGTCCCCTATTTAACACAAATCACCTTCTCACCCTGATATAAGCACAGTTCTATGATAGTAAGTCTGTGATTCCCTACAGAGTCTTTCTGTCTTGATTTTTCCAGATTATTCTGCATTGACCCTTCTGAACAAGAAGTACCATCTTCTAAAATGCTCTTGGCTCTCTAGAATTCAACCTATTTCTCCTGAACTGGCAGGACTACTGTTCATCAAAACCAGCTGAACTATCAATGCTTCCTCCATAAGAGATCTTCAGTCAAAGTCTAAAAAGTGAGGTAGTTAATAGCAATCGTACCCGGAGCTGGTATAATATTCAAGCTGTAAGGAACAGGACTAAGATCAAGGAATTCCAGCAGATTTGCTTAAATCCTGTAAATCCGACTTAGGAGGTTAGAACAGCTAGTCAGCTTTTGTTTAATTCTTTCCCCACCACGCAATCACATACAGGTCTCTGCAGCAATGTTCTTAACCAGTGGGCTCAGCACCAGCACCCAGTTTTCTTTTATTCCCCAGCAACAGCATCATGGGGTGGTACACGCCCTGAACTCAGAGAGGACAGCGTCATTCACTGCAGCTACGCACATGAACTATTAATGGAATAACCCCCAATATGAGCGTGTCACAGAACGTGTTTAAACACCCAATATAAGCTTAACAGTGAGATATGGGGAAATGGCAGCAGCTCAAATTGCTAAGGATGATCAGTAGCTGGGGGCTTTTTGGTTACAGCACGGGATCTTGAGACAAAAGAATTGCTAGAGAACTGTTAAAAGAAGCACTGTAAAACCTGGGTGCATCTGAAAAGCATTCTCTTTCCTTCCTTCTTCCTCCAAATCAATGCATTCCTTTAAGGACTGGAGAACCTCGGCATCGTAATTTTAAGCTTACAGTAGACACGTAAAAGGTCAGAAAAAACCCCAAACAACTGAACTTGTGAAACTCACTGTGAAGCGGTAAAATCCAAAAACAGCTGTCCAGATTAGTGGGAGCTGCGCAAAATTTCAAAAGTAAAAGTACCAGAAAAAAGTGTTCGTTTCTCTGTTACAGCCTCTTATATAATGATACAGTTCTTCACAGACACTAGAATTTGGTACATTTAGCACAGCTGCTAGCTTAAGAGGTGCAAAACTATACTTGTAAGTTTTAATACAAAGAAAGAAAAACCATCATCAACAAAAGTGAATTCAGAATTCATCGGTCCCTCACTCCCAACTTAGCTTGTCTCCTTCAGAAACAAAGAATTAGCAAGTAGCTCTCCTTCTCAGAAAGCGTCTTTCAGATTGAAAATGCAAAACATCATAGAACCAAAGTGTTTTCCCAAACTTAGATGTGGACATCAAGTTCTTACTGACCCCAAGTCCTCTGGAATACCTGTGTCTGCCATAATAGCAAAACAGAATAAGCTACCCTGTGGGATAACCCACTAATGAGCCATTGTAAGTAACACTTAAATGAAAATTTCTTCAGTAACTTGAAAGCATATACCTGACCAATATTTATGTGATGAACAGGTGTTGATCAGCCTGGGGCTCCAGAGAAGTCAGCTCCAGCTCCATGCAAACTAGTCACATGTGGGTAATCACACGGTCTGTACATGCCTGACACTCCTCTTACTCTGCTTTCTCTTTATGCCCCAAAGAATTAGTGATAGAAACGGTTATATCATTAGTTCTCTGAGGCACTGCATTTTTCTTACCAATTAGATACTGGTCCTAAAACAACAGGGACCTGCCTGCAGTTTTGTGGTACTCTAGTGAAAAAAACCAAAAACTAATAATTAATTACATGATTTCAGTATCAGTCCATGCTTGAACTTTCTCTCCCCCTTTTAGTTTTTTTTACCAAAACAATGGAACATTTTGTTGTAGATTATGAGTTGCCCAAGCCAAACAACAGTCTTGCATTATTTTATTATAATACAGACAACATAATCGATCTGACATGGCACCCATCCCACTGCAAATCAGAGGGCCTAAATCACAAGTTTCTACATTAAAGTTATATTTGATCCTTACCAATGTATAGTGTATTAACAAGGTATTTTGCTGGAGATGACTTCCTCATTCTACAGCCTTCTTGTACGGCAGCAGGAATTAAAAAAATTTCAAGAGGAACTGAATTGTGTATACATACATGTAGGAGTACGAGTCATGAGATTACTATCAATTTTAAGTTGGCTCAATGTCTGGGCCTGAGCACTTTTTGATAGCAGCTCAGAAGTTAGGCAGTAAGCTTATACATGAGGAAAAGTCACCCCCTAACTGTTAAAAAATCTATTTACATGCATTCCTAGAAGATTTTATTTCACAGTGAGGACCTGACTCCACACTGTGGCTAGTTGAACAACACACTGCAGAAATCCTAAGACCGCAAGACCGAAGAACCTCACGAACAAAGTCATCTGATGGTCAAGATGGGTGTTTTTCACTCTGGAAACAAAGGTGTGGTCAAGATCCATGCAGCAGTGCTGACAGATACTATGTGACATCAAACACTCACTCAAGTCTACTTTTCACTTTTTTGCCAAAGACTCCAACTTTAATTGCTTGTCCACGGTCCCTTTAGTAAAGCACATTATACATAACGTGTAATCTGAGGAAACCTCCTCAGGAGCTTGTTCACTTTGCTTGAAGCTAAGTCTCCCC
The DNA here is from genome assembly GCA_013401315.1 of Balaeniceps rex. Taxonomy (NCBI): domain Eukaryota; kingdom Metazoa; phylum Chordata; class Aves; order Pelecaniformes; family Balaenicipitidae; genus Balaeniceps; species Balaeniceps rex. Next base: position 60,099 of record VYZW01043841.1, read on the forward strand.
TGGGTGACAAGGTGTCCTCCTCATTTTGATCCTTGCGCTCCTTCTGAAACAGAAAAAGAAAACTCAAAATATTACCTGTGTTTATTTGCCGACTTGACTCTCACTCCCAAAGACTACTACTAATTGTACTTGGATGTTTCTTTGAGAAGAATGCTATTTCATTAAGGAACACTTGGCTCAATAATCATAGAATCACAGAATGCTTTGGGTTGGAAGGGACCTTTAGAGGTCATCTAGCCCAACCCCTCTGCAGTGAGCAGGGACATCTTTAACTGGATCAGGTTGCCCAGAGCCCCATCCAACCTGAGTTTGAACATTTCTAGGGATGGGGCCTCCACCACCTTTCTGGGCAACCCAGTGTTTCACCACCCTCACTGTAAAAAACTTCTTCCAATCACAAGGCTTTCAAAAGCTGATGACCTTTAAATGGTGAAATTAATGAATGACTGACAACTTGCAAAGATGATATTCTTCCATATTCTTAGTCAACAATATTATAAACTTAGAGTAACAAGGCAGAAGATTTTTTCTTTTTACTTTCTATTATTCATTCGTTTCCTTTGTAATCTACCAAATAAATTCGGGACAATTTTTCATTTATGCTGTCAAACAGCAACAGTAAATAACCATTTATTAAGTGATGGTACTATTACTGAAAAAAATAGAAACCTGAAATCAGTTTAAGGACAAGTTTAGTACCTGTTCTTACCTTTAGTCTGCTTTTGAAACTGATTTAATTTCAAATTTAGCATATAGCTGGAAACCTTTAATTTCCAAACAATATGAAACTTATTTTTCAAGAAAACATCTAGCCTTCAAAGTTAGAAACAGCCTAACAGAACTCCTAATTTTCAGAGAATCTGTAATAGCCATAACTACCTCATGTATCTGAAAACTGTTTGTTACGAGGATTACTGAAACCACTGGTTATTTCTCTACTACCTTGTCTCCACCATCAACCCTACAAGGCAGAACTATTTACAGATTCACAACAGATTGGAGTTTGGGAATCCTAATTCCTCCCACTCTCCCCCACTGTCTAGATAATGCAGGTTTTGGATTGGTACCTGAGTCAGCCATTTCTTAATTTTATGAATCAGAGCAGTTGCTGAAACTTACCTACGCTGTACATCTCCCCAGTTACAATATAAACCACATCTTGCACCATACAAATCACTGCTCTACTTAACAGCTCCAAATTGTACTCTCCCTCCTTCAGAACTATCATGTAATATGTAAAAGAGCAGTGACTGTTATTGCTTCATTAGTGCTGAAATGTTAGAGATAAAAAACTGGAAGAAATCAAAACAAATGGCCTAGGTTAGAGTCAACTGACAGCAGCTAAACTCGACTTCAAGAATTTGACAACACAAAAAGGACTGGATGCCACCATTGTTTCATCCTTAGTTATAACATACCAAACATCCAGTCCCTTCCTATACTCCTTTATTTTCATTCTAATTTAATTTCATTTAACTTCTGCATTCAAAAAGGAAGGACTACATGTTTGACCTACATCATTCTGCATCTCTCCTACAGCTCAAATGAGTTACAACACAAATCAAATTGTTCAGAGAACCATATTGTTGTTGACACACAAAAAATGATTGGGGGCTTCCTCCTTCCCTATTACTAGCCTTAAAGAACACAAAAGAGGCCTTAATTACTTCTGCCTTTGCCACGCAGTCATAGAACATCCGGATCTCCTCGGCACAAGCTGTATCGTTGAAGTCATTCTGTTTCCAGCAGGCCATCATTACTGACATCTCCGTAATGCATGTTGCCTCTAGGAGGGAAAGACACAACCAAAAATCTCAGGTGCTTGGGATTTCATGCTAACAGCCTCGACGGTGCATAAATCTCCAGAGAGAAGTTTAAGATGGGGTAGAGCCAGGTAAGAAAAAACAACACTAAAGTAAAGATCTCATCATCGCTTTGCACAGAGAAGATGTTGCTAGCACAAAGACTAGCACCCTTGCAGCCATCTAACGTCTGATTGAATTCTTAAGGTAAATGCTATATTGAAATGTAACAAAGTTTTTTACGTGCACGATTCACATACGGAATATCACAAGATGCAAATTTAGGGTTGTTGTATGAGAAAGTAACCTTTTCAAAACAACCCGTGTGCTAATTCTATGGCACGAACCAGACCCCCTTCCCCTCTGCTGCCCTGCAGAGCACAAGGCGCTTCCGAGCGTGAACTCGACCCAGCCCTGACACCACCATGCCCCTTCCCAGGGTAAAGCCGCCGGAGAGCGGTGGGACAGCACCCGGGGACAACGCCGGGGGCCCACAGCGGCGGGGGACCCCCCATCCACGGCTGTTTCTCCCCGGGGAGGGGGCGTTTAACGGCCTGGCGCCGGCAACTCACCTCCCGCCCGCTCCCTGCGGTTCGCTACCTTGTTGGCCAGCACCAGCGGCCGGGTCGGGCGGATAACCGGGGGCCGCTTCTTCTGCCGCCACTGCCCGGAGACCCAGCGGGTGACCCAGGCCGGGTAGACGGGCGCCGCCATGCTCTTTGCGACAGGCCGTACGGCGAGAGGACCCCGGGCTCCGCCCACCCGCCGGGCGCCTGCGGTGCCCGCCCCGGCGCCACCGGACGGCGCGGTGCGACAGGGGCGCGGTGCGGCAGGGGCCCATCGCGACAGTGTCACCCCGCCGCGATGGGCAGGGGAACGCGGAACGCTGAACGCCTCCTCCGGGCTGCGACAGTAAACGCGCATCTGCCGGGAGCCCAAGGCGGTTGCCGGTGGGTAACGTCATCGTCCCATTAAAGGGCAGATCAACCCGTTTGTGGGTTTCCTCCCCCACCCTCTTCTCCAGGCAAAGGCAGTGAAAATTAAGTAACTTCTCACAGTCTCTGTGTTACAGGGAACCACCCAGTAACAACCCCAACAACTCACGTCTCAAAAACTTTTTCTGCGGCAAACCTAGCCCATGAAGGAGCACACACAGCAGAGCAGAAGAAACCACGATTGTTTCAAACAATTCAAAGGGAACTTAGGGAATGCTTTTGCAACTGAATGGAAACTTTCCTCGGTGCTTGAAACTCGGCACCACTTCGCTCTCAGCCCTTCATCTCTCTCTATTACACATTAACAGCTGGATCTCCCCTGCATTCTTTACTGATGCTCCTACCCTGTCTTCCAAGAAGATACTGGAACCGCTTCTTCTGAAATGGTAGTGGTGTTTTCACAGCCTCATACTCGGTAGTGGAGAATCCCGTTGTTCCCAGAGGTTGCTTTACTAGTGTAGGATTTAAATCCCTGGAAGTCCTCAACTCATCTGGCTGACTCTGGAGCCCATATGTCCCCAGCTGAAAATGACAGGCAATACTGAAGGCACAGTAACATTTCAAGGGCTGGGGTAGATACAGGTTTCTGCACATGGGGGGACGTGGGAGCATGAGGGACAAGGTAGATCTAGAGAATTGATGAGTTAGACATTGGGCTGGGGACCTAAAATATTCAGATGCTTGTCATATAGTGGTCACTGAATAAGCCACCTTATCACCGTATCAGGGCTCCTTCAGGCACCACCAATTTGCCTTGTGCACTGGAGGACACAGGAAGAATCAGTTTTCTTCCATAGGAATGTTGGAACAATTTTTTCCATAGCACATTGCTTTGGATGAAAAGAATATATTCAACCTCCTAGCTATGGACATAAAAAAAGAAAGCACTCCAGTTGCCTCTGCCCAGACAAGGAAGTTAACAAGACATTGGAAATGTTGTTACCTTGATTTAAACATCACCAGACCTATACCAGAATATTCTCAGTATCATTACTAGAATTTACCACATCCGCAAATTTAATATATATTCTAGTATGTCTGATTCTATAATTATTTTTGTGTTGTTGTTAAAATAGTATTTTCTTAGAGTCCAATTTAAAGAATATGAGAAGACTTTTCAAGTAAACAAAAGATTTCTTTTGGTCCTCTTTAGAAGCTGACACCTTCAAATTAGGCTAGAGGACTTGCATCCTGCAACTCTAAACATTAGAGATCTTGCAAATTCAAGACAGGGAGATGAAGTACTTTTCAGTATTCCAGTTCATGTGAGGTTCAGCTACTCTTGGTTTTGCCTCTTCTCGTTACCCCTACTGATACCCACTTTTCTCTGCTGCATTTGCCTGCTGCAGTTACTAACTAGACTTGCACAAGAACAATAAAAAGGAAAGACGCAAATAGTAGGACGTAAGAGAAGCTGAACTGCACTCCCTGTAAATCAACCTCCCTTTTTCCAAATTACATTAGCTAATGGTGGCAGCACCTTCAGGTACATTCACCTTCAAAAGCTGCTCTCTCTTTTAAGTAATTCCAAGAAAAATGGGGGAGAGGCTGAGAAAGAGAAAGGCACGCTACACAAGGAGAATTGTAATAGCTTCCCGTCAGTTACTGCTGTCTGCATTGGAATCTCTTTTTTTGGCATTCAGCCTGGGATTGGACCATCAGCCTAAGAAATTCCCGAGCAGACAGAATAACGTACGTGATGGTGTCTGCACACACGACGCAGAGATGTCTGAAGCAAGACACGAACATTCATTTTAAGGGAGAATGTGGAACTACAGAAGAGGTGTGTCACTCTATAGCCTGTATTTTGTACAGCTGATAGCACAGACACACTAATGGATGGGACAGAAGTTCCGACTTTACAGGGACAGTCGGAAACCCAATTCCCTCAACACATTGACGAGTGAACCCCACAGATGTTTCACTGTGAATCCTGAATGTACAACTGTAAAGAACATGTAAAACTCTAACTGCATTTACTTTACTTGGATCAACATAGTTAAAGCTGAATCCTAGCCTGCGTTTCAGCTAGTCAAAAATCAAAATGAACCACAGAGATTAAACTATTAGTATTAGATTTGAAAAGAATCTATATCACAACTGGAATGAGGGCAAGTTATGATGCTGCAGTAAATGCTATGCCACAATTAAATACAATGCTAACAATGCTGTAATAAAATACACCCTTAAAATGAGATTTTTTTTGTCTTAAATACCTTTTTAAGAGGTGAGAAATTACACCATGGATCCTTCACTTTCTGGAGTAACTATGTAAAACCTCCAGGCACTGCCTAAAAACAATTAGGTGATGAGGCTAAGAAATCAGTTGTATTGGGAGAAATGAATAGAGTTGATATCCATGTCTTTCTGAACTGCGTGGATCCAGCTTTCAGGTGAATTGCAGTACATTCACCCAAGTTTATCCTGAATGCCACAATTATTCTCATACAACTTCATAATACCCTCACCTACCACAATTTATTCTCAGCTGTCTCACCCTGCCCTCCTTAAACTCCAATTTAATTGGAGATGCCTTAAAAGTTAAGGCACCCCCAGTTTAACTTTAGTAGTGAACTAGCCAGTTTGCTAAGATTCTAGTCGGTTCAGACTTACTCCTGTCTGCTGAGCTATTGTGTTTGGACCCTATTAGCACTTAACGCACTTATTAGCACAATGACAGATGCAATTTCTTTTCTGACGTGTCACCCCCCGCCCCAGCTCCAGTGCTAGCCTACCTTATCCTGAGCTATCTCAATCAGATCAGCCGCCCTGCATCATTCTGTCCACCTGACTAGTTCTGAGCTGCCATCCCTAATCCCTAACTCCTAGATCTACTCAAATCCAGCCCATTTCCTCTGCAAATTACCTGATGCCTCCTTATTTGCTCAGAGATGCCACAAAGTATCATGATCTGCTCTGATCCATTCCAAGATCCCCAGAACCATCTCTAGCTGAGACACTTCAGCATTAGATGGGTCTTTTCTGCAGGAAAGAATGTATGTAACAGCATACAAATTAAGATGCCAGTCATGTCAGAGCTCTGGAACAAATCCTGCAGTTCCATTCTTCTCCACCCTTCCTAATTCCTCTGCAGGGCCATGTATCTCTCACTGCCAGCTTTGAGACACTGAATCATAAGAGAAGTGCAGTTTGTTAAAGCCTGACACAGGCTTTGGCTCAGCTGGTCATATCACTAAAAGGATTTTATCTCTGATTAATTTCAACCTGTCAGTAGAGGTCCCTGGGCAGAATGAAGAAACCTGCCACCCTGTGCTTCCGATTAATACAGCTTCTCAGAAGGTGCCTGGAGATCCATCAACAATCTTAATTAAATCCAACCAAATGGATGACAGCTAATCATTAAGGGAGTGGCTCTCTTGGGACAATGGCTGAAGAGCGGGTATGCAAGGATAGTAAGGGAGGCAGATGGCTGCTTGTCTAACATAGCAAAGCCTGTTTAAACAGTGATGTCCCCGATGGCTGTGTTTCAATTCAATTTATCCTGTTGCCAGTCCTTTAGGAGTTATTTGTTCTTCCACGCCAGTTAAAACTACCCTCTGCCAAGGTGTAAGAGGGGCATTTCTACTGTGATTCTCCAGCTGCTGCACTTTGCAGACCATTTCCAGGGAAAGAATATCATTCTTCTTTCCCTCCAAACATACATATCCACTGTTGTTTGGCTCTCATTCTATTTACCATCACAGAGGACCCAGAGATCCTTCAGTCTGAAAATTACTACAGTGACAGAAATAAGAAATAAGGTTGTTTGCTTCCTAGAAATTGCAGTCCTTGCTAAGGACAGAAAACACAGACTACTAGTTCAGTATATAAAATACCCAGCTTCTTACTGAAAAAATAGGCAGCACCTGGTATCACAGTTTTGGCAGGAGAATGAGAACTTTAGCTTGTCCAATGCAATTAATTGGATTGGTAGTTTTTTAACCTTCTGTTAGACATTTGTTTCTCCTCTCTCACCTCTCAGAGAGCATAAACTTATGCTAGCTTGTCAAGTCAATTCTGAGACACAGCATCAATAGAATCTACTAGTGTTTCATATGAGCAGTAACAAGGAGATACCTATTTTTAGAACATTAATGCTAGTGAATAAAGCTATCCTGACGACTTTGAAATCCTCCCTCTAGTCACACAGTAAACAGGCAAAATGCATGACAAGCCTTGAAGTGACTCACCCTAGTTAGTAGAAGCCTACCAAAGGGTTTACAGAGGTAATCTCTTTATCATCCTTGATATTTGATGTCTTTGCTAAAATTCCCAATTAGTCTCAGTTGTATGTTTTTAGGAGTTTGGGAACCTGCACTGTAAGAACTTGATTAAGAAAGATGGTGTATACACTGTTCAGTCTTGAGTATCATATAAGCCTTCCAGCAGTCACAACATGAGCGATGATATTGCCACCATCTAGCTGGTTTGGATTTAAAGCAGTGAAGTGACAAATCCAGTTAGCAGTCAAGAACAGAAATCAGAAACCTTTTTCCAAAATATTAATAGTTGCTGCAGTGACCTTCCTCCTTGTCTGCATTCACATACTTGCATTAGTAGAAAGGCAACTAGGATCGTAAATTGAATTCACTTTGGCTAAGACTGGCAGTAGTCTTTGGACATTGTATAGCAATCCTTTCAAATTCATTATTACATAAATTAATCTCAAACTCTTCAAGGGTATGAGACCCAGCTTCTCCTCCTGCCTCCTCCAAATAACAGGAGAGAGATGAAAGCAAAGCCCTGGTGGTAGAACAACCTTTATTCAACATTTT
>VYZW01043842.1:3249-22953 GCA_013401315.1 Balaeniceps rex
ATTAGAAGATGGAGGGCCAGGTTTTAGTGATGCTGTTCCCGCAGCCAGTGCAAACTAGCCCCAGAGCTGCTGTAAGCAGTCTGGCGAGTTTATTATGGTGCAGAGGTGATCCAAAACTAAAAGTGAGCAGGGATTTTTCTCTCTCTTCTTGTGCCTGAAGCTGGGAAAAACTGGCATTGCTTTAAGAGAACATAAACGGCCAATGTGTTGTTTTGCCAAGAGTTTTTTACCTTGCAAGGGAAAAGAAGAGAGTTCAAGTACTCTTCCTTTTTATAGATTGATGAAACAAAGACTTAAGATGTTTTGGTTTGCATAAGGGCCCCAGTCAAAAAATAACAACATCAAAACTGAATTGATAATCTAACTCCTTGGTGGTGGGGAGTTTTGTTGCTAGTGTAAGCCAAGGGAACATCATGATGTTCTGATTCAAGACAGAGCCTTATGCCACCCTTTCAAACTGGTTGATATATCAGTTGATATCTGCCTATCAGCTGATGCCCAGTATCTCACCTACATTTTCCAGTTTTAGGCAGAGATGTCACAGAAAGGAAAGAAAAATTCTGACATTTATACTGTAATATTTTTATCTAAACTCTACCTTTCTTTTATCCACAGAACTAAAAATAATATCTCCGCATGCTGCTTCAGCAGTGTAATCCTCTCTAGCCTGTCATGGTCCTAATTTTTTCCTGCTACTTATTGCTTACTTATCCCTTCTCCCTAACTTGTACTATCTGAGGGCTTGAGTAGCCACATTGTAAACTGCTTCAGGGAGTTGATCCAGGTAAAGACTAACACCTTTTTCCTTTATTTTTATTTTTTTTTTTTTTTTTTTTTTCTTCTTTTGCCAGGTGAATTTTCATCCATTCAGCTCCCCATAACGTTTCAATACATGATTATAGAAGACATAGTGCCAGTGCAATGCAGTAGAGTGCACAGCGGGGGATAGAACAGGCAACTGAGATCACAGCAGTCTCAATTTAGGTTTGTTGCAATGATTATAGATATGCACCTTTCATTTCCTGAAATTAAGCTGCTGCTGAGAGAAGCTATCCCTGGGAAACTGTCAGGAAGCTGGACAAAAATATTTTTAACCAGACCAGTTCATCATGCAGCTACATGAACCTCTGTGTTGGCAGTTAGGTGAGAGAAAATAGAGGCAAGCAACTGAGAGAACGAGGGATACTTCTTTAGTGACAGTGCCAGTTTATTTCATCCTAAACCAGTACCCAAACTTCATATGCTTTAATTACAACTTGTTTTAATTTAAAAAAAAAAAAATCTGCTTAGTTTTTTAACTAGTTTAAAACATCTCACTACTCTTATGTTTTTTGAAACCACATGTGTTCAGACAACACTTAACACTTTTCCAGAGGAATTTCACTCTGGCCATCCTTCACAACCTTCCCCCTTCTTCTGTCTCTCTTCTTTGCCTTCTCAACATCTCTAGATGCACAGAATGCAAGTAATGATGCAGGAGAATATAGAATGTATTTCTATGCTGTTATCATCTACTGATTTGCAAGATTTCAGGGCTGTTGGTCTTCAGTTCAGAGATAACAAATTCTGATTGTTTCCAATCATATTAGTTGCCTTTGAATACTATTCAAACATGTAGACAACTTACAATAAAGTGGAGATGACACCCAGTGCAAATCAAAAGTGTGTAGAACTTGGTACCCAGATAGGAATATATCATTATTCTTGATAAAATTCTATCAGACTTGCAAACTCCAAAGAATACAATTCCATGCTTTATAAAGTATCACAGTAAAAATATGGTGTGTCGTTTTCTAAAATATTACACACCACTAAAAATATTGCTTTTTCTGAATTATGCCTAGGACATTATAGTAAACAGTAACATGGTTGCAAACTAGATTTATCCTACATCCTTCAGGCTGAGCTCCTAAAATGAAATATAACTGATGGAATCATGCATTGTGAATAAATCAGACAAACATGGGAATTTTTCTGAAAAGAAATTTCTTCACTTTTGTTTTCATTTTCTTGGTTACTTTAATGGAAGAAAATGTGAATATTCTTTAAGGTCCTCGATCTCAGAATTTTACCAAATATGTAATCACAAAATTGATTTTAACAAAAGTGGGTCCCTGATACATAAATTGTTTACAATCTGAAAAAATTTAACCAACACTGAAAAAGGAATTAAAGTCTTTAATATAAACTCTGATACTGATACTAAGTCAATATACTCTTTCTATTTGAAAATTAACAATTTCTGATGAAATGGATGAATGCAAAGTCACATTAAAACTGATTTTCCCCAGAAATTGAAAAGTTATTATTAGGACCAATACATTAGACATGGAACTTTGCCATATCTTTCAAACCTTAACTAGGCACTTTAGTATACTTTTTCTCCTAGTTCTGTATCAGATTTTGTATTTGCTGATGAAGCTTTTACTTTTTGAGCTACTTTATAATTCCTTTTGTCTATTATTAGAAAGTTTATGGTTTAATTAAATTACCTTATTGATTAGCATGGAATAGTCTTCTAACATACTGCTTCTCTTAACTTACCTAAGTCTTTTACAGTTCACTTGATTTGTTATTTTTAGTTACAAAACACTCTGTTGGCCTACGACATCTTCTATTTTCACTAGCATTCTTAGGTGAAAAAACATCAAGCAGCATAAAAACAGAAGTACATCTTTTATTACAGTGTCATCAACTGGCATTTCGATAGCTACCAAAGGTCTCCAACTGACTTCATCAGTGAATGGTTTGGTACAATTTCCTTCTAACCAGGGAATAAAGTCACTAATATTTTACAGCTCTCATGCATACTTTGTTGTGAAAATTAAATATATCTTTTGTGCAAAAGCCCAATATGAAGCTCTTCATGACATCTAATATCTGTATCCTGGCTTTACAGATAAAGGAACTGGACAGCGTTGCCTACACATGAATATTGGAATATGAGTAAAAGGATGTATGTGTGTAAAACAGTTTCTGTTCTTTCAAACTGGGAGTAACAGATTTTGCTTCTTCATCCATGTTTCACCTTCAAAGAGCCAAAATAATCAGTCTTCATTTTAAGAATGGTTTTATATACATGCACGCCAGAGATCATTGGGGCCCCAACACTTAGATGTTTCGAAGCAGCACGTAAATACTAAACCCAAAGAATTTTCTACTATAAACTGGGAAAGTTATAATCTGTCAGTAAAACCTCAACACAGAATATTAATAGCATCATTGAAGAATTTTGGTTGGAACCAAACACTAGATCTCAGCTAGTCCAGTCCCTGCTCAAAGCTTGTTTCTGAGTTAGATCAGATTGGCCAGGGTCTTCCACAGCCTCTCTGGGCGCAGCTGGGACACAAACCCCAGCTGTTTACTCAGGAACAGAGGGTCATACTGAGGCACAAGTGGCTTCTTGGCAGGTGTTTGGAAAGTCCCTCAAGGGGTCTTTTGGTTAGTAAATGTGTACATATAATCCTATAATCTTTGTCTGCATAGAAAAGCCACTGCCACCTCAGAGATGCTCCAAGGTATACCCTCCACTGTTGATGCTAGTGTGTGCTGTCAGCCTTGGACAGGTTCAGCCAACTTTTAGTGTTCTGCCTGTATCTGTTATTGCAGCTTCAGCAGGGCTAGACTTTGGGACTTTTTCACACATCACCCCTCAGCATATACTTTCCTGGTTTTTAGGGTTTTTTTTTTTTTTTTTTTTTTTTTTTTTGTGATAACTACTTGTCCCTCCACACCCATAAGCACCTTATAGAAGACATTCACATAAACTTGCACGGAAAGGTCTTTTCTGATACTTCCTGCAGCCTCAGGCTGGGAAAGCTGAGGAAGTCCCAGGAAGTCCATTTAGGTTGAGGACATCACTGTCCCTAGAGGTAGCTGAATCAGCCAGGGCAAGGTACCATTTTTTCTAGTGCATCACCACTGTTGCTATGCTGACTTCACCACCTTCAAGCCCTTTTTGCATGCCATTGCTTACCTGTTCCCATGATAATGCCTTGTTCCTGTTTCTGTGTCCTTGTTGTGCCACTGGTTGCTAGAGCTTCCTGTCAGTTAAGGAGGAAATCCAGCATAAGTCTGCCTTGCCCTCCAAGACTTTCTGCTGAGCAGGGGACTGCATGGGGTCATTTGTTCCCCTGTCATGGTTCACAACCGTGGTGAGTCTGTCTCATACTTCTTTCTCCCTCGCTGTGCTCCAAAGGTGTCTTTATGCATGGGTGTGCTCTGTCATAGTCACAGGGAACTTTTTGGAACCCACTGGATTTCAAAGTATAGTTTTCTTGAAAGTTAGTCTTAAAAAATATTCTAACACATGTAAACCAGAACCTTTCATACACAAAAATGTATATTAGTTATATAGATGTCTTCATTTTCTTTTGATCAATTTGTTTAGGTTTTTTGTTTGCTTGTTTAAAATGCCAAACTTGTACCTTTTTTTTATACAGCAAGTAATCTAAGCTAGCTATTTTATACATTGTGCAATGATTTATTTTCTTAATTTGCACCTGCTTTAAGAAAAATAAGAATTTAAAATATACATCTCCCTGACCTCTATTGAAGTATCTGAGTTACATATGCAAAAGCCACTGAATTCTGAACAACAACAGCTGAGCAAATAATTTGAAATAAATGCCTTAATTAATTAATCTTTTCTATTTGTAAAATGTCTATAGGCAAATCATTATTTCCTCACATTAATTCAGCATTCAGGTTTGCTCGACAGTTTTTCACTTGATAGATTGAATGAGTAACGGGGAACAGTTCAAAGTACCTGTATGTTGTTCAGTATTCAGCTTGGCTGGCAATTAAAAAGCTGTTTCTGATCTCTAACTCTTCTATAGTTCCTCTTATCAGACATCTCTTTGTGACCTATATACCACAATATCTGAGGACCTTGCAATCTTATACGTACTTGTTCTTATAGCTTATGAACTCAGAAATTCTTTCTTTTTTCTCCATTTTATGGATGAGAAGCAGCACACAGAAAGCCAGGGTTTTTTAAAGGTGCTTAGGCATAGTTCCACTAAACCAGAGAAGCAACATCTCATCTGTTGCCAGCTTACTTCCTGGAAAATTCAGCAGCCAATAAATGTTTTGGCTCCCAGTATGATATAAAGAAGAGCCAAGTGCTTAAGGAATGGATTTTCAGAAACCTGCAAGCTAAGCAGAGTCTATGTCAGTTAGATATGAGACAAATCCATACAGAAAGCCATAAATAAAAGCTGTGACTTACAATCCTTCCATTCCAGTCATCCAGAAAACAATTGATCCAACAAGCTTAGGTCTAAGGAACTAATGCTATTGAAAAAATAAGGGCACATCAATCTCTAGTAAGTACTAGAGGAGCATAAAATGTCCACCTCCCCCTTGGGGATCAGTGGCAAGCTACTGGTTGTTTCCAGATAGAAAATGCCTTCTGTTTTTCATAGGGACATCAGGGCCCTCAGGACACCGATCAGCCTTAAAGTCTTTGACAAGCTTCACCAAGGGCATCCTTTCCCATGGCCCCAGGGGCTCATGGCAGCCCTGGGTCAGGCACCCAGTCCGTGCCTGAGCTATATGGTAGGTGTACTTGTTTCCAGCCCTGCCTTTGCCTCTATCTGCACTTTCTTCTCACTCCCTTGGACCTGGTGGATCACATGCTGTTTTGGGGGCTGTTGATGGACCCCATTACCAGACCTTGGTACTGCCTGCTGTGCTCAGACCCTGAGGGACTGTGCTGTGTCAGTGAGGGCACTGCCCATGCTGGGGTCACCCTTCTCTCCTGGCTTGTGCCCTGGGACACAAGCAAATAACAAAGCTGCAATATACAGCTCCCTCTGAGAACTGATAAGCGCAACAGCTTTGGTTAGGACAGAAAAGTACACTGGTATGTCCTTTTTCCTCTCCTCCTTCTTCCTACTCACCACATTCTCTAATTGTCAATGCTGTCATCATATTCAAAAAGCTCAGAAAGTAACCAGTTTTCTGGAACAAATTTCCCCTGGGTAGGAAGAGCAAAAATCCTACCTGGGTCTCCCAAGGACATATCCATGCACCAAACTGAGAGTTCTACTTGGCTGAACTGGACTAGAGAACTACAGATTATCTATCATTTCCAAGCCACATTCCAGTGGTTGTCACCTGAATTGTTGAAAGATATTGATTAGATAATTATAAATTATCCACACCAGAGAGTGGAGTTAGGAGTTCTGAAAATATTTAAGAATTCAGCTAGCACTGTGTGTACATTTTCTTGGACAAGAAAAGCTTGGAGATGTGGGACAACAGAGAGAGATTGTTCATAGACGGGATTAATCTTGTTCAATCTCAAGCATAGGATTCAAATCCAGTTTAAGAAACCAAAATTTAAATGTTGACATTCGGATGTCTCCTTGTAATTTTATGCGTTTACTTAAGCCTAAATGTGGAAAACTTATTCAAGTTAAGGTAAGGCCTCATGGGTTTGGAGGAGGGGTTGTTTTTGTTGCTGTTGTTTGTTTGTTTTGTATTTTTCTTTGTGATCTACAAAAAGCAAAAAGGAGCTAGCTTTTCTGTACTCCATACAGGTGGAATGTATAGTTTTGCAAACACTTTCATGTTCATAGCTTGACAGCAATATACGTTGATTCAGAGAAGAAACGTGCTTCTGTCTGTTAGCTTTTTTTATTTTTGGTGGTGCAGTTAATTGTACAAATTTGTTGTTGTTCTCCTTATGTTTAGTGAGGCCTGATAAACATAAGCTGGAAAGACTCCCTTTATGTTCACATCTTTATCCTGATTGGCTAAAATGATCAAATATATAGACATTATTAAAGAACTGTCTTGTTTATATCCCTATTGATAATTCCATACTTTTTCAAATAAATATCTTTTGCACTCACTATCAACAAAGCTGGAGATCTTAAAATTATTCAATAAAGAAAACAAAAATAATTTCATTTCAGTGAAGATAAGGATGAATTGATGACTCAGCAGACAAATTACAGTGACTCCAAATAAAATATTATCCTATGAATAAAACACAAACTTTCAGAGTCCCCCAAATCAATAGATGTCATATTTCTTAGTCAAAGGTTGGCTCTCAAGGATATATAATTCATTGCAAAAATTGCTTTTGAAACAATCTTTGACAAACACAAGAATGAAAATGTGATAAACATTTCAATATCAAATATAAGCTTATACAGTTACTCGGAAGCATGGGTCCAAATCCTCATATGAGATTCCAATGAATTGCCCAATTAAATATTTTCCAGGACATATGAAAGAAAGAAAAAGAAGCCTTAAATAAATCATGATGTTTTGGATAACTGCTGTAAAAATGTTACAATTCTAGCGCTTTATCTGCCTGTGGTGATTTTATCTTCTGATTCTAAATTTGTACTTCAGAGAGATTATTGTCTTACAACTGATCCATTTTTCTTTCCTGAAAATATAGAGATACTTCTTTGATTAGGTTTTCCAAAGTTCTCTATTGTTGTTGTTCTGTAGTTCAAAAATGAAAAGACCATAGGAAGGCTCTGTAATGAATCAACCAAAGATTCCCTGTAGTAATTTAGTTTCATGGGTGTCCTGAATCTTGTAATGTGAAGTTTCCACTGTGAATTCTTTCTCCCCAGTAAATCTGAAGAAAAAGGTGGAGCCTGGTTTTGTTGCAAGTAGGTTTTGCAACTCAGGCTCCTGAGCAGAACTTTTCATTTTACATTTAATTTCAAGATTTAGTGGTTGTATACTTAGCTGATTTTTGAAGATTCGTCCCTCAGTTCTTCATATGCATCATGAAGGAAACCTGAACTTAATGATTCTCAGGTTTTTATTATTTTATTAGTAGGATTAATTAATCTAGATGGGATTTTTCTCTCGGTATCCTGATTTCTAGATCAGTAAAGTGGTTCTTATGTTACCTCAAAACCATGTTGTAAAATAACTAGATGAAGATAGTGCAGTGATTCCTACAACACTACCTACATAAAACTATGACAGAGGAAAAAGAGATATATTTAATAGCCATTATCTTGAGATTTTTTTTTAAATTTAAGGTTCTAGCACTATGTATAAGCATTATAATGTTGTACTGTTTCATAAAAATCATGTCTGCCTAAAGAATACAGGAATAAAAAGAAGCAAAAAAGTAACAAAGC
This sequence comes from Balaeniceps rex, assembly GCA_013401315.1. Lineage (NCBI taxonomy): Eukaryota > Metazoa > Chordata > Aves > Pelecaniformes > Balaenicipitidae > Balaeniceps > Balaeniceps rex. The sequence continues at coordinate 11,370 of VYZW01043842.1, forward strand.
TCTTAGAATTACCCAGTTGTAAAGCCTACTTGTTAGATATAAATTACCAGCTCTATCTACAGTTACAGATTTTTCCAGATATGAACATTTTTCAATATCAGTAGACAGTGGTTTGTAATTATGAAAAGAAAATCTTAGTTAAAAAATGTTTTTTTACAAAAAATCCTATATTTGTTTCTTTCTGCTCTAGTGATGCTGTGCTTACACAGGTGGTTTGGGAGCAGGTCAGACAGTTAAACATTACCTTAAACACTTAGTGATATTTCAAGTTCTCTGAGGCATCTCACACCTAGGATGTTCACCAAAGAGAGCTAAATAGTGTGCCAAACCTATGAGAGACTCTCACTGCCCTTGTCTGGTACCCTAAGGCTGGGTGAGATACTTAATCTCAAATGGCGATTTAAGTAACTCAATTGAGATCCTTCATTCTCTCACAAAGTCTGTAGAAATATTTGAATCATAGGGCATAAGAATCTCCCCTGTTGTTAGAATCAAAAGCAGCTACTGTTTCCAAAAATGTTGAAGCAAATATTGAATTCAATTTTTTCATTTGTATCAAAACATCTGAAAATGTATGTGAGCCCACATTTGCTTGATCCTTTAGACTTCATATAAGAAGTTGTAGGATCACCACCTTAATCTGTGTGAGGCCCAAAGGATGTCATTATTAGAAGATTCACTATTAACTTTATCCCACAATCCAGTGTGCGACATCATCTAAGTTTAGATTACAAATCTTTCGGGTATTTTAAAGTATTTGTCCTGGTTTCAGCTATAAGTAGTGGGAGACATCGCTGTTTCTCTCAGAGACACAGAGATATGCACAAATTGCTGTTAACTGGAATTATCCTTATCCCGCCACTGTGAAGAGCCAGTCCACACAGACTCTCACAGATTGCAGAGGTGAGGACAGACAGGCAATGGCAGGTGAAGAAAGTTGCCTGGTGGAGAGCTGGCTACAGGAACAGGTGAACTTCAATTAGGTTTTTCCACCAATTCCACTGGCTGTTACAATTAACTATCTTTTCATACTGTATTCATGTCAATATTCACCCCAGGTTTTTTAGCTACAGGCTTCTCAGTCAGCTGGGAAGTAAGAGACAATTATCTTCATTTGTGCTCAAAGGACCTCAGTATTTAATCTGTTTACAGGCTTTGGAGCATCTTGAGATTTAAATACATACCCTTAGCTAGGATCTGCACCTTAACACACAAGACTGTGGCATTTGGAGTAGACAGGGTTGAAAAGCCCAGGGTATGTGGAGAGACCCTTACAGCACACATAAGGGCTTTTAGGATGTGCTGTCCTGAAGAGGCATGGAGGATGAAAGGCTGAAAGAAGCAGTGTGAGTGTAGCACCTACTTCTCAGCCTTCTACTTCAGTCCTTATCTTGCAACATCCATCGTATTATTTGAGTGCTAGTCATAAAGAGTAGACCCAACATGGAAGAGGTGGTCATTTGCTGAGTGCCTGCAATGCTCTTTGAAGACAATAAATGGCTTGAATACTTTGCACTAGTTAGGCGAAAGAAACTTCATGCACTGCGCTTCAATAGCAATTGCTGTGGCACAAGACTTTCAGGAGGATCTTGCAACACAGTGGGAAGATGCTTTTGACAGTATGATTTAGAAGTGTATTCTTCCCCAAACCCATGACCAGCTCTTTGTTCAGATAAAAAGGGAATTTGTATTCTCACTGATAATACTGACAGGGCTTGGGGCTGCAACATTGTCATATCTTGTAGTCTTGCTCCCTATCTCTTGATACATGGTGTATTTTGTAAAGATTCACATGACTATCTGATGCCCTCTGTTTTCATGAACTGAAAAGCTATTATTGTTCCTGCTGTGAATCTGATTCTAGTTTCTAAAGCAGCAGAAAACAAAACAACACAAACCAAAAAAAATACCCCACCCTCTTTATCAATTCTGGAATCAGGAAAAAAAATTTACACAAAATCATAATTTTTTGTAAATCTCTGATTTGTAATCCAATGTAATTCTTCAAACTTGCTAGCTGTTGTGGGTTAACCCTGGTGGGCAGTTAGGCACCAAGTGGCTGCTCACTCACCTTCTGCCCCTATACCCAGTGGAACAGGGGAAGAGGAAAGGAAGAGTAAAAGCAAGAAAACTTGGGTCAAAAAAAAAAAGAAAAAGAAAAAAGTTTAATAAGAGGAAGAAAAGAGAAATAAAACAAAACGAAACAAGTGATGCAAAGGCAATCACTCACCACCTCCCACAGGTAGACTGATGCCCAGTGAGTTCCCAAGCAAAGGATGGCTAACCTCCTTAAAGGCCTCTCTTTTCCCTTTTATTGCTGAGCATGATGTTATGTGTTATGGAGTATCTCTTTGATTAGTTTGGATCATCTGTCTGGTTGTGTCTCCTCCAAATAAATTGTGCACTCCCCGGTCTATTCACTAGTGGGGCAGAGTGAGAAACAGAAAAGACCTTGATGCTGTGCAAACACCGTTCATCAAAAGCTAGAACATCTGTGTGTTATCAGTACTGTTTTGGTCACAAATCTAAATCACAGCACTATATGAGCTGCTATGAAGAAAACTAACCCTATCCTAGCCAGGCCCAGTATACTGGCATGTTTCTTCATGGTTTTTGGCACGTGGATTTACCATACTGTGACTGGAAATTTCCAAGTCAGTCACAGGAGTTAGGCTCCAGTCCTTTTGCTTTCTGTTTAAATCTGTGTACCTGATTTTTTTAAGCTTTTTAAAAATTTTCAGCCAGCTTACTATGGTTTAAACCCATTGTTATTTAACTAAAATCTTGAAGCAGCTTAAGGAACCTTCAAATTACATTTTCAAAGTAAAAGGAAAGACTAGCTGACTGGAGACAGGGGGAGACAGAGGAGGAACTTATATACTCACACAATCTACTATTTTTCCACTGTAGCCAGAGGTGAACCACTTAGGATTGATTCAGAGAACTTAAAACTGGGGGACATAGTTTTCCCTGTGTTCTCAGTGTAGAAAATGGAGAGATGTAGATAATCCACCTGAATTAGAAGCCTAAAGTTATACTTTGCTTAATCGTTATAATTGAAAAATGCAACTTTAAATACCTCTTAAATTACTATAAATTAATTTTTCCTCTCCACATGAATTACAGTTTGGGACTCCTGTCTGATATTTTCTTCTGATATACCTTTATAAGGAAATACTTTACTGCAATAAGATACACTGTAGTATGCTTTGATACCACACTTCTTGTCCTGCAAAGATTTCTCAGAGGCAACTGCTTTTGTCTCCTTCTGGAACCATTAGAAGTGTCTACATTGTGCTCTCATGTTGGCATTACAACAGCAAAAAATAACAGAAGGCAGTGGTGACTCAGACTCATTTTGAAATGCTGAATTTAGCTAATGGAGTCACTTTAAATAGTAAATCTGACTAGTCCATATTCTATGCAAGAATCTGAAAAATTGTACAAGAAATGAGCAACATTTAAATGAAAGAGGATCCATGTCTACATGCAAAACCCATGCCCAAACTTGATCTTGTTGATGCACAGTAACATAAATAGAGCAGACACAACATGAAAGGAAATTTGGCTTTTTTACTTGCATCTTTTGAAAGACAATGGTCATTTTTCCACTGCATGTAAAATTCTATTATGTCTGTGTATTTCAGTACACATAATGCTGTCTGGATAAGTACAGGAGGAACAATTATTTGGCTTAGAACTTATTCAATAAAATTATGAGAGCTGTTAGGAACATTTTCAATTATATGGAGTTACCTAAATATATGTGATTCATTGGAATTTTTTATCTATTCATGTTCTGGAGTCTAGTAATGAACAAAGATTTAGCTTCCAACTCCTCTTCAGTCAGTATATTGTATAAGAGCCTTTACTCTGAATAAGGTGAAGTAGGGACTCAAAGCAAAGACTGGACTCAAAGTTATCCTCTATGCTAGGTCAGTGTCCATGAATAACCATTGTGGTCTCATTTTGGGGGGGGAAAAAAAGAGAAGATTTTATTACAGAATTCTCTTGATAATTTTAGGGTTATTACACTAATATATTCTTCCTCCTTCTTCACTTCCACCTAAGTGCTGATATTACTGTATCTACTTTCTTCATATCTCAGGTTTGCATGTCTTTTGCTCCTGTAGCAGTATGCAACAGCTCTATGAAAAGAATAGAAACAGTTAAACAAAACAATAAAACATATATTTGTTGAAAGAATTTATCTTCAGGTTTGTGATCAATAAAATAAAATTGAAATATAGGTGAGTAAGGGATGAGCTGAGAGATGAATGATACATTGTTTTTTCAACCTGCGTTTACATTCTGTTAACATGTGAAATGGAATAGCTGCCCCTTCTGCTACCACTTCTGATATTAAGTGTATGTCCTTGGCATACAGTGGTGAAATATCAAAGTTCTAATTTAGCTAACCTGGTTACTGGAAAACACATTATTCCGGGCAGCATGTTTATTTAATCCATTTCCTAGCTGTAAACTATGCTGGATTAGCTTTAATGTGCACCGCGTGATGCAGAAAGGCATATACAAAGAGGGCAGGAGACCACAGCATAGGGAGAAGTCATCTCTTCCTTCCAGGTTACATTAATTTCATCTGTTCATTATTCACAATGCATTGGCCTGATTTTTCTTTAAACAAGTTTTATCACGCTCTGGTCTGTGGGTTTCTGTAGAGTCTCTTTTGATTTACCCCAATGTCAATGAAAGAAGGATAAGGTTACATAGCTCTCATGAGACACCTAGTCAAAAGATGCAATAATAAAGACAAATGGATGCATGGTTTTATGGCTGTTACTATGTCACCAGACAAGGGCTTTGAGTCAACTCAGCTAGCACTATTGTGAAAGGAAGAAAACCTCTGTGTCTTGATCCATCTTTCTTTGAAAAGGAAATAAAATTGCTGCATAAATCTCCCATTGCCAAAAACAAGATTAAAGGAAGAGAATCTGCAAATGTCTTGTCACACAGTTCACTAGCAAATTACTGTGAGTGTCCATGTTTACTTTCTCCAGGAGATGTCACCCAAGACACTAGTAAAGGTACATTTCCGAAGTTTGCAGTAAGAACAGTCAGAATGAACTGTGACATAAGGCTCTGTTCACTCCAAAAATACCTTGGCCTATTTCAATAACGTTACTGCAATATGTACGTGTCAGGATCGAGGAGCACAGTTTTCAGTTCTGTTCCTCTGTAAAATACACTTGTTTGCACCAGTCCATTAATGAGCCATCATTTATTTACATCCACAAGAAAGCGGTGCTCCAAAGGAGTCCAAAGTCTGAAGAGGGAGATTTGGGGAAAAGGACAAATCATACAGGAGTTATTGCAGCCTGAAGGAAACAGATACTGCTGGCAGTTTACTACATATGCAATTTACATACCAATTTATGTTACTGTTACATTAAAAGAAGTAGCCTATAAATATCTAGTAACGTTTCATGTACCAGGCATTCAAATCAAACTCTGCAACCAATTTTAGACAGAAAACAGATCTTTTTGCTTCTGAACACAAGGCAAGGCAAGGCAAAAGAGAATGGGAAGGGGAAGGAGGAGGAGAAGGAAAAAGGGAAAAATAGAGGAAAAAGGGGGAAAAAGGGAGAATGGGAAAAAAAAGAAAAAAAGGAAAGAGGGGACAGAGAGTATGAAATACTGAACTGCAAGAAGACAAAGATGGTTATGGATGTTTTCTTCTCTTGTAGCTTCCTCAGTGCTCTCAGGAAACCTTTACTTTGAGCAAGCATTAGAGAGAAACTTCACAATTTAATGGATGAAAATCATTAGAAAGAAACTGTATGAAGGAAAAAAAATAGAGTATTAGTGGGAAGCAAAGACAGCAGCTGGGGAATGAAATAAGCACAGAAAAGGGAAAAACAGAATTAAGGTTGTCTGTGGAGGTTCTCCAGAGAACAGGACACTGGGCCAAGAAAAGTGCAGTGGAAATTTTGCCTGGCCATGAATACAGATACAGAAGAGGATTGGAGTTCTCAGAAGCCTAAAGGAGATGAATTGACAGCCAGTAAATGAACATAAATGAGCTATCATGGGATGGCTAAGATCACATGGAGGAAAGACTACCCTATTGATCTCAGATTCTCTGTTAGCTCAAGTGGGCAGAGTCTGGGTTATTAATTTATAAACTCCAGTTTTGGTGAAGAACAAAGATTAACATCTAATTCTCTACTTTTTATGACTACCATGAATAGTCCGCACGAAATATTGTCACACAAAAATAAAGAGCTACAACTATACTAATAAACAAAAGAGTCCCAGGGACCCATTCCCTGGTTCTGTGGTTAATTGAGATGGTTTGGCTGTATTCACACTATTAAAATCTCTAAGCCTCCACAACAGTGCACTTGAGAGCTGTTTTGAATACTGTATGCTGGCTTAAAACTGTTTGGGAGACTGATACTTGACCCAGATCAAAACTTCGTTAAGGACTATTTTAACTGTTTAACAGTACTGACAAATGGATTCCCCAGTGTTGTTTACGTTCCCAATATGGACATAGCCACTTTGCAAATAACTGAGTACAGAGCCAAACAGTGAGAATAAGTTTACTGGCTAAAAACTGTAGAACTATAACACTATATAGTTACATGGTTGTGTCATGGTTTAACCTCAGTCAGCAACTAAGCACCACACAGCTGCTTGCTCACCCTCCTTCCACCCCAGTGGGATGGGGGAGAGAATCAGGAAACAAAAGTAAAACCCATGGGTTGAGATAAGGGCAGTTTAATAGCATAGCAGAGGAAGAGAAAGTAATAATACTAATAACGTTAAAAAAAAAAGTGATGCACAATGCAATTGCTCACCACCCACTGACTGATGCCCAGCCTGTCCCCGAGCAGCGGTCGCTGCCCCCCGGCTAACTCCCCTTGGTTTATATACTGAGCATGATGTCATATGGTATGGAATAGCCCTTTGGTCAGTTTGGATCAACTATCCTGGTTGTGCCCCCTCCCAGTTCCCTGTGCACCTGGCAGAGCATGGGAAGCTGAAAAAGAAAGTCCTTGGCTAGTGTAAGCACTACTTAGCAACAACTAAAACATCAGTGTGTTATCAACATTATTCTCATACTAAATCCAAAACACAGCACTATGCCAGCTACTAGGAAGAACATTAACTCTATTCCAGCCAAAACCAGGACCAGGTTGTTATATAGTTTTTGCCTGGGGGAATTTTGTCGTCATTAATATTTAAGCACAAAAATCATAAAACACAAAAATGCCAAATGATGTTCACTGATTCAGCAAAAACTTGTATGTAAAACCTCTTAGTAGACTTTACATTTGTAGTGAAGTAAAATTGTACAAAAAAATGAATACAAAGACAAAATAGAAATTTTAGTGTTTCATTAAGATGTATATTTGAGTAGCTATTTTTTGCAAAGTATACACTTGTTTAGCTATAGCATATGTAAGATGTCCACACACAAATATATTCATACCCTTATCCATATATGTATGTTGAACAGCCCAGGCATGTGGTTACTGGTTTAGTGTAAATTAAAATATGAAATTATCTGTGGTGTCTAATTTTCCAAAGCTGTTGCTGGATGTCTTTGTAAGCATGCTGCATGGTATGATAATGTACAATTTTGTTTACTTGGATTATTTTCTGTGAGACATGGTTATAGTAAGAGACAACCAGGCATTCTACAGGAAAAAAATTCTAGCAAAGCTGAAGTAGTCAGACTCTCTAGAGAAATAATTATCAGGGATTATAGACCTATCTGGCATGTTGTGGGTGGAAAGTGAAATTTAAACTTCTGGAACCCTTGTGCTGAGAATGGATTGGCTCCAGGAAGCCTGCTAATGAATCTGGTTTATAAAAATCCAGCATGTCTTAAATCTTTATATATATTTCAAAGATATTGTTAAAATATCAAATTTAATTAATAGTAGGCAACTTGGAAGAAAGATAAATAAACAAAATACCCTTTTTACTTTTACACAGAATGACTGTGTGCCCCATATTGAGGTCATCACTCCTTAGTTCTGAAAAAATCACCAAAAAATCCATCACAGAACTTGCTATTTCCTTCAATGTATCATTTGTTTAATTTTATTGTCGATGAATTCTACAGTTCTATGAGATTTTTTCCATTCTTTGTTTAGCCTAAAGAAAAGAAGAATCAGTGTTGGATTGCAGATAATTCTTGCCCATATTGTGAACTGCTAATATCTGAATGATTATGAGTGTTGGAGGTTATAGTTTTTACTGTATTCTAAACTAATCTAAATTTTTTTTATGAGTATAAGAAAAATAAAAACTATCAAGAGAATCAGTCTGATATAGAGTGCTAATTGCTCATAAAATAACACAAACATAAGCAATGCAAATGGTCTTTAAGTGCCATAGGCTAGCTCCATTAGATTAATGAGCCAACGGCTCCAACTTTGATGCCTCTTCTAATTATGCATGATTCACCATTTCTTTCAAAAGAAAGACATCTAATTAATTAGGTACAAAATGTCATCTATAGGTCACTGACAGCAAGGAAGATCACCACTCACTTGGTTTAGTCTTCAGGCAAAATTATTACTCCACTGGGATTACCTCCAAATGTCATTATTGAATCAAAAAGAGCTTCTGCAGTAGGAAGATTATAGAAAAGAGAGGAAAAAAAAAACCCACAAATCCTTTCCTTTCCACCCTGACTCATACACAGAATTATCTATCTGACCTTAAGTAGGTAAATACAATACTCCTGAGATGCCATAAATTAAAGACCCCCTTTTAATCACATAAAATAAAAGGATGTTACAAAGTCCAAATTGTTCCATAAAGCTTTTAAAGACTGATGCTAACTGCTGAAATATTCTGTTAAAAAACTTAGTTGAAAGTTTGGAAAAATTAAGAACTGATTAGTGAATCCATCATTAAACAGCTGCTAGTCCATTGGATTACCTTTAACTTGTGGAAAAGTCACTGAAAGAGAGTTATTTAAATTGTATATCTCATGATACCGAAAACTAAAGCTGTTTTATTCTAGCTGTTCTGTCTATAGATGAGAAGAAATGCTATCACTTGTATCTGGCAAGGAGATAAAAAACACTGTCAGGTATTATCTCAGTTTGATTTATTCTCCTTTTTCCAAATATAAAAGCTTAGCTTCTTGATAGAGTAGTGTTAGTTAGACAATCTATAGGCCTTTAAAAGCAATTCAGTGGTCTAGCTGACTAGAATACGAAATTTACATTCAGGACCATAGTGTGAGGCATTAAGATGCACTTTCATTTTAAACTGTGATAGAAAGTTAAAAACATTTTAATTTATTCTTTTTGTGAAGCAAGTACTTGGTTTATCTTACCAAGGGATTTTGTTTGGATTAAGTTTTAAATTTTTGTTTTGTTTTCATCACTAAATTATACTATATTTCATACAGTTTGGAGCAGTAAAGTTGAAATGAAACTTTGATAATATTCTGTTGGCAATTATGATAAAATTGATATGTTGCAGAAAAATATTTTAATTTCATGGGATAAGCATTTTCTGACAGAAAACAGGTTAATCAGAAAGACATGAAACAGCTCTATTATTTCTTAACTGTTATCACCCCAAAGAGAGTATCTATTTATTTTATGGTCTACAGTTACTAAGCATATAAAGGAAAATTCACATCTTTTTTTTTCTTCTTTTTTTTTTTACACATTTGACCAAATGGAACAGAATAAAGTAGAGGACAACCTTGTGGACAGTTTTCTAGCTTCTAAACTCAATAACAGGTTACTATCCAGGACATCTGCAGTAAATTTTACTCCCGAGTTTCTGTCACTTCAGGCTCCATTGCCATGTGTCTGTTTACCCCAAAATTCATTTCTGCTCTACCTCACAGGAAGCTGGTACAGAGACCACATAACCACTGATGTCGTGCCAAACCAGCTGAAACGTGACACTCTACCAGACTGCAATTATGTATGCAGGTATAGGAATCCTCATTCATGGTACCTATGGACACCCCAAGGCAAAGAAACAACAACAAAGCAACCTCAGAAGAAGACTTGGAATCCAGTCCTTACAGTATTTAGGAATGACAGAATAATTTGCTGGTTTCTCTCTCGTCTTGAGCAGTAAGACAGTTTCTCTTAGTGGGAGACGCAAAAAGGAAATTTTTGGGAAATTCAGAAGGACTTATTGTCACCTAAATTTACCCTTGAACAAAGGTAATCTAAACATTAGAGACTGATTTCTGTATCCCTAGATCAGAAATGTCCCAAGTATGGATGATTTATTTTAAATATAGAATTAAAAATAAATCAAACCTTATTTACACTGAAGCAGATTTCCTTATGCTATCTATGTACTTGCTAGTCAACCAGAGGCAAGTCACTAGATGTCTAGGACATTCAATGACAAATCCCTTCCTGAAGTCTTCCAAGGTTGCATGTAACATGGGATCAAATCAAATTTTAAGTGGCCTGAAAAAGAAGTTATGCCAGGGATATTTTTCTCTCTTTCCCAAAGTGCCTAGATTCTAGAGCAAGGTCTATATTATCAGATTCAGGGGATACTCCAAGTTCCCATGTAAAAACTTTCAAAAGGATTGTGGAGTTTTATTTACAATGTGACATAAGAATGAAATTCAAGCTTGTCCTGTGGTTACAATTATGATGTAGCTAGGTATCAGGTCTGTGCCTGCATGCCCAGCCAGTGTCATTAATTCTCTGGGTGGTCCGTACATTGATGAGGAGTTTGAGACCGAATTCCTAGCCACTGTCACAACAAAGCATTTGACTAGTGGTTATAGGACTTCTCCAAGTAAGAATTTTGGTCTGCCCCAGAGATTGTCCCAGGTAGCTCTCAATGTGTCCAGAGCATTTAATAGTCACCATTTGTATGCTTCAGTGAGTTGGGTGGAGAATCTGACCATTCCAGAGATTTGCCCTAGTTTCAGCTGTATAACTGAGCGAACTTAGACAGGGCTCTTGTAAATACTCGGTAGAAACTCTCCTGGAAATGCAGAAATGGTCACGTAGGACAGTGTTTTGTACACAGAAAGTTAGGAGGTGTTTTGTAAATAGTTTAAGATCACACTTGCTCTGGAGTACTCAGAAATGACCACAGGGCAGATGGTCATCAGAAACTGCCAGGATAGTGGTTTTGGACTCTCACCCATTCTGGCTGAAGATACCATTGCAAAGACCCTTGCAACAGAGACTCCTGTCATCTTGTGGATAGTTAACAAGAAATTTCATTCCTCACATAGGTGTCACCCTGTGCAAAGATCCCTGTGTATTTTTAACAGACACTTTGCCTGTTAGTGTGTGTACAACAAAACCACCCTTGCATCCTGTTCCTTTTTTGTCCCTAAATCTCTTTTCCTTGTTTCCTATGGCAAGAAAACCTTTGCATATGGGCCAGATTTGCTCTCTGAGATTCAAACTGGGGTAGTTCAGACTAGTAGGGGATATCATGGCACCCACTTCATGTGCTACCTGTGTGTCATGGAGTCACTTTCTAGTCCAGACACAGCCCAGACAAACATATATATATATATGTAAATTTCTATATGTAAGAGTAACATGGGTTTATATGCATAAAAGCTTTTTAGCTTGAATCAGAACATCAAAAA
>VYZW01043843.1:1201-25381 GCA_013401315.1 Balaeniceps rex
AAGATATGTCTAAAACACAATTGTCTTCATACTTTCAAGCAGTAAATGGTCACTTTACACGTATAACAGTATGCTTGCTTACAGTAATGGAAGTATTACAAGGAAAAAGCATTGCCTTTAATAATGGCTCATGAACAATTCTCACTTGCAATTGATACAAAATTATTATTATACCATTATTGACAGATTATTTTATATCTGTTGTGAGGTACTTTAATTTTCAGTGCTTAATAGAAAGATAAATGACTTAACAGAGCCATGGATTATTAAGTTCTCTCTTCCAGAGAATTTGAACACCAGCAGCTGATGCACAGTACCATAGCAATAGTAGGAATCATGCCTGCGTTAGCATCTAAAAACACAGGTCTTACATTCATTTGCAGGAGCCATTTCTGAGTGACATTGAAAAATGTGTCAAACCCAATATTTAGAGTTTATTTGTATGTTTAGCTTTATATGAGATTCCTCATAGAGATTTCCTCAATCTCTAAAGCATGAACAATGATTCTTCAACAAAATACCAGAAAAAGACTACTGTCTTATGTTTTGAATAAAGCTATTGAAAGAAAATGTGCTCAACTGTTTCATGTGAAAGTGATACAGCAGTCTGATCTTTCAAGACAGATGTTTGAAGTAAGCAAAATTATTTTGTCACTCTCAACATTTTCATAACCAAAGTATATTTTGCAATGCAGTCTTGATGTTTGCTCTTCCTTTATGAGTGCCACTAATTCTGTTTTGCAAAACAAATGTTGACTTTCTCTTTCTGAGTCTTTGTTGTGGAAAAATTATTATGTTTTTGTAGTTTACTTGACCAAGCGCTCATTTGAAAATCTGATTTTTTAATTAGAATTTTAGTGCATTTTTTCACTCACAGTCATTAAGTATATAAGCATATAAGAAATTTGGCCATTTCACCAGAAATCACAGAAAAACTTATTCCTGTCTGTAAGTTGCAGGAAAATGACACCCTCTTTAATATCCTATACTTGATTTAAATTCTGTTTTTTGCTGAAGTCATTTTGTATAGCTTTAACAATATAGGAAAGGAAAATGAGTTTAATATTTTCAAAGATCAACAATGCAATGAGTTTATTTCCGTGTCAAAAATATGTGCATTCTTACATTGAAATACTCTGCAATTTGGGCAATCTAGAATCACCAAAGTTCAGCTGATGAGTATCTAATATGAAAACCTTCTAAGGTTTCAAAAGAATGCACTGCAAACACTGGCACATGTTGTTATACCATCCATGTTGTGGCTATCGATTTTCCTAGCATGTCACTTTAACCGTATTAATTTTGATTTGTTTCTTACTTCTAGTTTATCAAACATACTGTGTTTGTTTTCGTTTCCAAAGCACTTTACAGACTGTCCTCTAACAATCTGTCAAGTTCTGAGTTATTTAAGTTCAACAAGCCAACGCAACTTCAGTAGCTGTTCATTTTTTAACTCTTAGCCTACAATAAATGCAAACGATATTAATTTAACCTCTTTGCTAAAGCACAATTTTAAGATCTGTAACAACAGAATCCACCTAATCATCCCATAAGAATGGATATTATTCACTTGCTAGATTTTCAGCTTCCCCAGATATGTGATAGATAATGGAAGTATCTGTAGGGATTTGTGAATATGCTTTCTAAAATTCTTCCTTTGTCATGATGGCTGCAATTTATTGATAAACTAGTTGGTTGTTTCTCAGCCTACTATGTTCATCAGCAGTTTTTCTTTGCCTGGAGTCCTGTATGTATTTATCTTTTCACTCCCATTTTAAATTTAGCTTTTATGGGTCTTAGAGTAAAGGACATACTTTACTATGATTACCTACAAAATCTGGACACATAGGAACTTCATGCACAGTCCAGTTCAGTGCAAGGAGTGTTCAAGGATTCTCCCCCTTCTTTAATAATAAAAATTACGATGAAAATTAAGTAATAATTTATTTTGTTTGCATCAGTAGAATGGTTTATTTAACTTCAGTCACATCCCTGCAACATCATTAAAGAAATGTTCTTAAATAGTGTTGACAAAATATAAGAGTGTAATTTGGCTCATAGACAACCATAGTAGCTTAGGTACTAAAGCCCAAGAACCTGAGCTTTTTAGACTGTTCACTGGGCATGGATAATGAGGAACTCTACACTGAACTTTATAGACACCATTATGGTCTTCTAGGCTTGTTTGGGATAGTTCTTTACGTCCCTGTTAATTTGTTCTCAATTCGGTATCAGTGGTTTTTTTGTATTTCTCTTTTGAGATAAACCAACTAACTATATGATGGTTGCTAGAAGCAGAACATTTGTCTTCATACTAGGTAGATCTCAGAAAGAGTAATAAGCAGAGTTATTGAAAAAATAGAAAACTTCAGCCTGGACTTGTCAGTCTTAACTCACTCTCAAAATCTTGCAGTCTTTATAGCAGTGTTCTTTAAAATGCTATTTTGAAGGGAAAAAAAAAATGTTTGGTTCTTTCCTGAAAAAAATTGTTTAGTAATAAAATAAATTGCTATTGCCTTGGCAGATTTTGAAAGGCAAGTTTCAATAATGTCGTCAGTGGTTTTGCTTTGGAGAGCTTCATTGTTTCTTTGTTAATGGGTGTTTTATGATGAGTTGACTTTCTGCTCATCACTATTAAATTGGAGATATACAATTTTATACTAATAACGCCTTGCGTAACTGTATTTTCTCCAGTCAATTCTAGTCAATTCAGGTTTTCACAACTCCCACTTGAAGTTGCTTTGTGGTTGCTTTTTTGAAATCTGCATTGTTACAGCAGCCAGTTTAGGACAGGCTGGTTCCAAAACGTGGGAATATATGAGTTAACACAAGGCTTCATCTTTTAAGATATCTGTTTCCAAACACAATTTCTTGAGTTGTTTGCTGCTCTGGAAGTCTACAATAAAGCACACATTGTATTTGCTGCCTTGCCACCACAGCATTGCAGGGACAGGGCAGGAAATCAGAGATTTCATTGCTAAACATAGAATATTACTAGCTGGCCTTGAGTGAACTTATTGGGTGGATCCCTTGTGGCACCTTAAGTGTCTGAGGAAGGAAGAAGTCTGGCTTCTGTTTCAGACATTTCACTCAGGACTTGTAGACAAAATGTTGGGAATTTATTTAATTTCTGCTGTATGGTTCTGATCTGCAATGATGAATTCAGCAGGAGTCTTGCCACTTATTTAGCAGGAATCTCCATATACTTTCAGTGTGCACACACACACAAAGGCCACACATGCTCTGGTCCCCAGAAGGTGGTGTGGTTTGGCGTATGTCACTGCTTTCTTCCTTCACATGAACAGTGAAACTGCAGCGCAGAGAGAGCTACATCATTGCTTTGCAGAGATCTTAGTGTTACCGGTAGACAAAACCTATTTCTTTACTGTAAAATGTGTCACAGTGGTCTATACCTTTGTTGCTCTGAGGCAGCTTGTACAAGGTTATATATTAAGGTGATCCCAAATCTTATACAGGTCAATGGGAATTTTCCCTCTTGGGGACCTCAGTTATGCTTAGCTGGATTTTTTTTAAATCCTTCTGAGTTCCCAAAGAAACATTCTACAGTTCCTCTGTAAAGAAGAACACTTTTATTTTACATATATGTATATATAAAAAAATCTTTAGAATGTAAATTTCATAGGGTATAAGGATGTGTCAATAAATTGAAATTCACACCTACTTAATTCTTCAAATAAATCAATAATCACTATAATAGTTCAAATATCTCCAACCTTCAGAAAATACACAAGAATTACTTGTGTAGGCTTGAAGTAGATTTTAAATTTGTTAAGTGCTTTATTCTGGTCTTTGAAGTGAATGTTTAATGGTACCATTTTAGAGTAAATGGAAATTTTTATGCATCAAATAATTTCATTAGACATGTACTCATATGGCCTAACCTGGGTTCATATAGTCTGATAGTCTCTCACTATTGCTACTATTACAAAAGTCAAGGGGAACATTTTGTTTAGTTACTGGAGAGATTTTTCCAACATTGTTTCTGGAACATGTCTTAGACCTAACTTTCATTCAAGGTAAAGCAGATACGTTCAATGAAATCATATTTGCAGGAAAAAAAGTGTCTGCAATGGAACAGACATTATCAAATCATTTTGGAAAAAAGAATAATTAGCTCTCCATCACTGATGTTCTCAAATGAAGCTGGCTTAATCTTTTAGGTATGAGATATACCAAGCATTATTCCTTACTTCTCAACTGAAGTTCATCTCTGACTATCTCTTTCCCTATATGTGAAAGGTGACAATGACTTCTTGTTGTTAACAAAAGTAAAAATCTTTTAAATTTTAAGATACCCACAAATAGTATTCCATCTCGCCTCTTCAGCACAGACTATACTTAGTTTACAGAAAAGTGAATACACTGTAGATGGGGTTTGTGGGCAGAGTAATGGTCAGCTAACAAAATGTGATTTAGTCCTGATTCTTAGGTCTCCTCTCATAATCAGACATCACCTAAATGTTGAATGAGAAATATGAAATTCAACAGTTCATAAACCAGATGTTGTGTGATATGAGTATTGCCAGCTTCATCTGTCATCTCTCAGAAGCTGGAGACGTGAAGTTTGTTGTGTAGCCCCAGCTCTGATGAGCAAAACAGCATCAGCTGTGGGAAGAGATTTGCTGGCCGGACTCAAGAGATGCACCTAGGATGCAGGGTGGGAACAGTGGAGATACCCTGCTCTGCTTGAACTGTCCGGGGCAATGGTCACAGTCAGCCAGTCAGTCAGCCAGCCAGCCAACCAGCCAACCAAAACCAACCTCCCTGGAGCCCAGGGAAAAGCTGCAATGGGAAAGAGGAGTCCCATTGAATATCCTTCTGTCTTTCTGTACCAGAGGAATTCTGACAGTAACTTTTATATTTTTGTTACAACTCCATGGTAAGGTATATGGAACGTGTTACTGCTCTCAGAGATTTAATGCATTTTAAAGTGCCTCAGCATTTGGTAAATAATCAGTAATTCAGATAACTTGGTTGGAAGTTAAAATATGTGTGATAATGTTCTAGCCTGAAGTATATACTAGTTTTTATTTTCTTTTTTCCCAGAGTAGTTTTTCTTCCCTCACACAGTGATAAGCAATGATAAAATCCAATTATTAAGTTGAGAGCACTATTGTAAGAAAAGATAAGAGTAGCTTGTTTCTAAATGTTTTGTCCTTTTACCAGTAAATTGAATTTTGACAGTGAAAAATTGACATTTTATGAAATTGAGGTTTAGCCAGATCTGATATGCTCACTGAATGAGATGGAGGAAATGCATTTAATGCATTGACTGTTAGTTTATTTTCATTTAATATTTAGCAACAAATATTTATTTAATTGTGAGTAAGAGGTGGGGGACTAGATTTTTGGGGGGATTAATGTGTACTAAGGTTGCATTTTAATGTTATATTAAAAACTACTTTTTGAATGTAAAGGAAATCCAAACACTAAATGTATGGATTAAAGCTTGTATTATATACAACATGATATGATTAAAATTATGTATGTTGTATTCATGCTAAAAAGCTGCATATGCAGCTGTTAATTGTATAGTTCAACAGTCTTTTAAAATGAAGGCAAATACCAGAACCTCGTTATGTAGCCTTCAGTGCTAAACACTTTTATGGGATATTTAAAATTCATTATTCCATCTGGGGCTCAAATGTGTTGTATAGTCACAGTCCACACAATACAGCAAACAAAATGTGGATTAAACTAGTGGTGGGTAAATCTCAAAAGCTTTGGCAATTCAGTTTAAACTAAAAAGAAAAAAAAAAAAAAGAAAAGTCTGAATATCTTCCAGGATCCAGCTTGAGTATTCAAACTTTCTGGGTCTGAAAATCTGGGCAGCAAATACTGTGAGAACTGCCTGTGGCATTTTGGCATCTTGTGTCCAATCTTAGCTGGATGATGGCAGAACCAAGACACAAAGCATTTGCAACATAAATAAAGATAAAGTGGAAAAATAATCTGGCATTTTCCAGTTTACCTAGACAGAATAGTTTCCAAGCCAGTTCAAGTAGAGGGAGGAAGGAAAAATGTATCTTTGTTTTACCAGAATCATCCAATTAGCTCACATGAAGATAAATTTGGGTTCTAGTGTCTGCTGGTACATTGCCATTTTTAGCAAATGTCTACTTACACCTATGAAAAAAGCAGCAACACAGCAGTGTTATTGTTTTATATGTCTCATAATCTGAATGCAGCAGAATGTCCAACAGCAGAGAAGCAATAATGGATTTTGCAATAGTTGAAATTTCAGCAAGTCAGTTCATAAATTTGTCATGTCCTGATAATTTTATTTTATGCAGTTTATAGACTATATAATACATATGCTTCAAAGCTAGGACATCTGTTGCAAATTTACAAATGTGAGGTAGTTTGCCAAACTACCCAAAAGAGACAGGAGCACACCTGCTCAAACCAGTTGGAAGCATTACAAATGTACAGACTTGACCTAGGCTTTATGAAACGGCAACACTGATTCCATAATGCTAAAAAAATAGACAAAACCTCAGCTATGTAATCTGCAATTTATTGATTGATGAACACATCTGCTGATTTAATATTCATAACCAATGCCAAGTAAATTATGCTTCTTTACAGAAACCCATTTCCAAAAATGGAAAGTTTATAAAAAGTCTCTTATGTTTTGGGTTTTGAACAAAAATTCCGGTCCTACATGGCACATCCCAATGAATTTGTTGAACAGGATGGTATTGTAGGACAGAAAAATAGCGAGACAAGCTTAATGAACTAGAAAATATCAGCTGAAGCCAACAGGATTCAGTGCTGGCTGAATTCCCACTGGATCAGGCTCTGTGTGAAGGGACCGCCACAGTGGGAGTAGGATCTCATGTCTAATCTAGTCTCTCATAATGGGACCTCTATTATCTGCTCTAATGAAAGATATGTCTATATAGTGTCTTGCAGGCAGATGTGAATTTGACCTGCCAGTTTGCTAACCTGCCTGGAAGCTGTGTGTGTCAGACAATGAACCTTAGCTAATGCACATTGTTTTTCATCGCAGCTTATTAGCTCAGTTTTGACATTATCTAGTGTATCATCTACTTTGTTTCTGATTTGGAAACAGCTGGCTTCCAACTGGCTTCAAGTGTGGGCAGTTGCCATCACTGTGTTCAACAGCATCCGAGCTTGAAATGCAGTGTAGACATATCTTCTTTCAGAAAAAGAGATAAATGGTGTTACCACAAAAAATAAAGTTTGATGCCTTAGTAGCAGACCATTCAAACAGGAAAATGCACAAGAAATTTCATTTGGGTGATGAACACAACACACGATAGGTATTTGCAAAGAAGAAAAGTTTTATGAGGATAGATTCTCAAGGAGTAAAAATCAGAACTTCTAGCAATGTTCTTTTAGATTTGGAAGTGAGATGACAGACATAACACATTATAAAACAGAGTGCTCTTTCTTAAGTAGGAAAAAGACTATTGTTTCACCGAGTGCTCGCAGGGTGGGTCTCTGGATCTTCTGCATGAACTTGAAGGTTTGCAGATGGGGGTGATATTAAAGGAAAAGGCCATATCCTCATGGCCTAGCTCATCGATAGGAAAATCTTCAAAGTGTAGTTGTGAGTCCTTGCATATACCCTCTACATTTGTCATAGAAATTGATTCGGTAGAGAAAAACCTACAATCTTTCATCCAGGGCTCTGCATGAGAACCAGGCAGCTTGGTGTACCATGCTGCTAAGGCACCTCAAATCTCTGGGGAGGAATCCACAAGATGAGGCATTGGTGCAGCTTAGTTGGTACAGCATCACAAAGAGACAGTGCAATGTTTTTGTTTAGCATGAAGTAAAAGTAATAATATTCAGTAAAAATAATAAGCTAATGGCACTGATAAGGCTTTGCAAAGCAGCAGAATAAATATAGCTCCTCATTCCTACTACTTACTATTTTTTGAATATGTATGTGGTATGTATGTGGGAATTTCAAGTGAAAGTAAACTCTTCTGTTTCCAGAGGATTGCGTCCTGCCTCCATGTACATAGAGCTAATGGCCAGCCATACCACTCTGAGCTCACAGACACATGCACACACACGTACAAAAAAACCCAACCCTCCAGTCTACAACCTGCACCTAGCCCACATCAGGTATAAAATATCTTTTTAATTCCCTTTTTACTTCAAAACCATTCCAGTCTCATTCTGAACAGAATGAGCAGACGGAATAATGCAGTACATAAAAGCAGTAGTAAACTCAGACAAAATAATCCAAGAAAATGATGCAAAGTTGAAAAGTGTCATAACTCAGAGTTAGTCCTCAGGGAAACGCTGGAGTTTATGGAAGCTAGGAAATTATAAAATATGGTCAACTTAAATGGGGGGCAGAGATATTCACAATTAAGGTCTTTCAGAAACCTTTTAAGAATTTCCTCATTTTTCTATTCTTGGTGCCCCTTTCATGAAAGACAAAATGTTTAAATCAGTTATCATAAGGTAACCTTGATTGCTCCTCATTTTACATATAGCCAGTGGCCTCCAATCCGCCACTGGGTGTAGGATGTACATATGAGAAAGAGGGAGGAATGGGGGAATGCAGGAAGACAAATGGACAAAAAGAGAAAAAAGAAGTACTTTGTTGTATACATGCCTATGGTAATGGCAAGAAAGCAAGAAAGAAGGAACTAGAGCTTTTTCTTTCCTTTTTTATTAGAGGAGAAGATCATGTTAACAAGCAGAAAATATTGGAAGAAGAAATCTTCTGTCTGTCATGTGAATGCAGATTAGAATCCTCAGGGTGTGCAAATTTCTCAGAAGAGGATAAAAATAGAGATTATTTTTCTTGTAATTCACCAGGTAGTAAGGAAACAAGGTAGACAGCAGGTTCATCTATTTCCAAGGACAGCTAGCAGTGTAAGAAATGTTCCCTGACATTCATATTGTCAGTCATAAATGCAGTTCTAGTTTATTGTAAAATGTCTTCTGCTATAACAGAGTCTGGCTATATATAATCTTTTTGTGCTTTTACATTCCCTCTAGGAAGCAACTTTTGGGAACGAGTTAATACTTCGGGTTTTGCCATTTCTGAAAGTAAGTTTATAGTGATTTAAGGACTATATCTGTATTGTATGCCTGTGTCAGGTTTATTTTGCTTTCTTCAGTCTAATCAGGGTGTTATGATTAAAATATGAAAAAATGAAGAATATTGTCTTTACTGAACTAATGTTGCTTCTCCCTTATCATTGGGACTTCTTGATTTTAAGCGGCTACTCTTTTGTGACTCTATCAGTGTATTAACACCATTCTTTTGTTTCCTGTTTTTCTCTTGCAGTTCTACCAATTTCATTTCTAAGGCTTTCAATTTTTCAGGAAGCGTTCACAAAGCCCATTAAAGACAAGATTTCAATAAGCTCCTTTAATACAGAAGTCAGTTTTGAAACATTACTACTAGTTCTCTCTGCTCTAAAATCTTTATGATTTCCTTTCTGGCTTTTTAAATTGTGCCCTCCTTTTCTCAGACCCTTGAAGGAAACAAATATTTTTAAAGGGCTGTGTTCTTTCCCTAAAGAAAAAAATTAAACAAGTGGCTGACTTGGAGTTCTGTTCATAAATTTTGTCTGTTTTGCAAGTTACAACCTGGTTTTTCTCATTTCTCTAATTCACCACAGTTTTCACTGTAATCTGTTGTAAATACTGTTGCTGCACTTACATGATGCTGCTGCTCATCTGGGTTTTGATTTTCTGTGGTGTTGGCTGCGTAGAACCTTAGATCTGTTCAGTGCATGAATCTAATTTCTTGCTCTTAGTTTCAGTTCATGACTAAATGAGAGACTTTTACTTACGCTTTCATGCTCTTAGGACATCTGATGTGTGGCACAAACTCAAAAAAGATGACCCATTTCTTATTGCTAGGTGTTTAAATTATATGGGTAAGCTTCTTTTATATTTTAAGTAATCTTGTCTTTCGAGATGTAAAATGTGCTCTGACAGTGAAATATTAAATCAGTAATCAACTAATTCAAACAAGTCTCTTACCTGTGAGACAGCAATGAATTATTTTTTGTGTATTGGCCAGACAATTAAAATAATTTTATGCACCATATTTCACACAAAACATGTTCTTTTACACTTTGGTACTCTTAAGTAGTACAGCTACAAAAGTTAATATAACACAGAAGCCAAATGTAGGTGAATGAAGAGGGGAAAAGAAGCTTTCAATTGAGAACTGAATATAAATTTGAATTTACTGTAGGGTTTACTCAGATGAGAGGGAGGACATGTTGAAGACTCCCCATCTCCTCTCTCCTGTTGTGTGGTTACACTGGTATTGCATTTCTTGGCAGCACCAGGGCTCCCTCTGGGCTGCAGAAACACCCCAAGCATTACTGAGGAAAAGGGGAGCACTAAAACATGTCCCCAACTGAGACATTAGTCCAGGTCACACCAGCATGCGAGGCCCTTGCAGGGGGATGGACAGAGATGCTCCTATGTTCCATTATGTGGTGGATCCAAGTCTGGAGTAGATGGGCATTCAATGAGCTGCTTGAAAGAAAGGTTCATAGTATAAGTGAAAATACCTTATCTGGTAAAATGACATCGTAAAATTGAGAGTAAATATGACACAAGAATGAATGGAAGATAGAAAGATAACATGACAAAAGTAGCTTGAATTAGCATAACCTGTCTCCCAGATTGTTACAGTGCCCTGACTACAGTGATAAAGGATGAGCTGCAGCTCTTATTTTGTACCTATTGTGCTGACACTTGCATTTGTAGACATTTTTGAGATAGCCACTGGTGCAAAGGCTGGGAGCCATCCCATTTCTCAGCCCTTAACTCCACGCTGCTGATTCAGGCAGACTAAAGTTATCTTCATTAATGTTGTAAATATGTTCTGCTCTTCACAACAGTTAGTACTAGATTGAAATATAAACTGGAAAGAGAAAAGTACAATCAGGATTCACCACAATCTCAAGCTAATCAAGTTTACAGTCTTCATCTGGTAAGAGAGCTAGTGAATGGAAAATAACTTTAGTGTTATCTAGACAAATTTTTTGTTGAGGCAGAGTTGTTCCTTGTTATCCATTGATGTGTCCATGTACTAGTAAGAACAGAACAGAAGAAAAACAGCCAAACAAATTATATGAGCCCTGTGCTTACTTCCACTGCAGATAGGCAATGCCCACTGAATATTATCAAAAACCATAGTTCCCCGCAGTGGTGCCTTCTGGGTGTATTTCTGAAGAACAGAACACCTGTTGCTCTGTGGCATGGAGGACATGGAACGTATTTTGTATCACTCGGGACTTCTGAGCATCTTCAGATTTCTTATTAGTGCTTGTATTACACAGAAGAGGGTACTAAACCTGTGAAATAGAGTGTGACGATGGCATAATTTATTTGTTTGACATACCTTTAGTTCAGTTTAAAGTTGTTTCTAAACTTAGTTTTTGAATATTTAAACAAGTCTTGTTAAAGGTATAATATGCACTAATAAGCCTGAAATTTCAGCAATGTCTTGATTTAATATCTAAATAGTCTAAGTATAGTATGATATGAAGTGTACTTGATATGTTTTTGCTGTCTAGAGACACCTGCTGAGTTTACTTCATTTAACCTTTAGTTTGAGAAAGAACAATTGTTTGGCACCTCATCTTATAGTGTCAAAAATCTTCTGTTACTATCTCTGTCGTCTTCTCCATGTTAAGAGCTAATGATTTCTGAGACGTATTTGTCCAGTTTTTTCTTTTAAAAGTGTGGTGGATTTGAACTTGGCCAGCTGCCAGATGCCTACCCAGCTGCCCTCTCACTCCCCCTCCTCAACAGGACAGGGGGAGAAAATAAGATGAAAAAGTTTGTGGATCAAGATAAAGACAGGGAGATTGCTTACCTATTACCATCACAGGCAAAACAGACTTGACTCAGGGAAGATCAATTTCCTTTTTGCCAATTAAAAATAGAATAGAACGGTGAGAAACAAATAGAATCATACAATCATAGAATCAAAGAATCATAGAATGCTTTGGGTTGGAAGGGACCTTTAGAGGTCATCTAGTCCAACCCCCCTGCAGTGAGCAGGGACATCAATGANCCCCTTTTTTCGCTGGTTCAACTTCACTTCTTCATTCCTGACTCCTCTACCCTCCTCTACCTCCTCACTCTGCCCTGAGCGGTACACGGTGATGGGGAATGGGGATTGGGAATCGTGGTCAGTCCATGTCAGTTCCTCTCTGCCACTCCTTCTTCACATCTTTCCCCTGCTCCTGCACATGGTCCTTCCATGGCCTGCAGTCCTTCAGGATAAACCTGCTCCATCATGGGTCCTTCCCAGGGCTGCAGTTCCTCAAGAGCTCCTCCAGCATGGGCTCCTCTCCAAGGGCTGCAGCTTCCTTCAAGGAATAACCACCTGCTCTGGTGTGGGCTCTTCCATGGGCTGCAGGAAAATACCTTCTCCAGTGTTGGTCCCTCCGGGGGCTGCAGGGGAATCTCTGCTCAGGTGCCTGGAACACCTCCTCCTCTCACCTTGGTGCTCACGGAGCTGTTTCTCACAGTTTTTTCCTTACTCTTGGGCAGCGTTTTGCCCTTTCTTACACACGCTTTCCCAGAGGTGCCACCATCTAATAAACTAATAAATGTTAATAAGCTAATGTTTACTTACTTAAGCATTAGTTTATTAATGGCTAATGGAGGGGTTTTATAAGCTCTACTGTTTACAATTTAAAGGGACAAAAAAATTTTTTCAAAGCTTCATTTGCTGGCTTGTGTTGAAAACAATTCAAGTTATCTGAACATGGGAGCATTACTAGCCATTTGGTTATTGATTACTAACCTTTTTTCCTTTTCCATCTGTGTCATTATTCTGTAATTATTTCAGTAAAGCTAGATGCGCAGATGGCTTTACACAATGATCATTTCTTTGCCTTGCCATTGAGAACTTCAAAAACTAGATAACGAGTGCTACCACTGCTGCACAGAAGAACAGATATATTGTTACTGATGTCTGATGAATATTTTTGACAGTCACGGAAATTAGGTAAATATAAACTTCCCTCCAGGACTAATATTTTTAATACTATTACCTTAAGAATATTCCAGCACCCTATAAAGAAATGTCATTAAAGACTTTTAACCAAGATGCCAAGGTACCAGTTCAGTCTAATGAATGACTTCTGTTTTTCAAAAGGCATCACAACATATCTGTTAGCTCACATTCACAAACTGCCATGTTTGCTAACCTTGTTACTCAGAATAATTTCTAACTCCTAGAATGTGAACACCTCCAGCATCTCCCTCTGGAGAAATTATTTTCTCCCAAACAAAAAGAAACTGATGGAAGATTTCTGTTTTACTTGATATGTATGTTGTATCAGAGTATTTCACTACTTTGTTTTAAGCTGACTGACATTTTTATAAGCAATTTTAAGAGCTATGTATTTTCAGTAATTTTTTGTGACTTATGTGTACGTGAAGAATAATATTAATTAAAATATATTTTTAACTTACAGGTATAGTGAGTGGATTACAATATACACTGGCTACAGAACTGCCAATCCTAAACATACATGAGTCAGAATATCAGATTATGAATTTCCTGTAACACCAGGATTCTTTTAAAATTACCACTTTGTAGACATAATGATGGAGTAAGTAAAAGGCCAGACTTTTCATCAAATTCTAGGTATAGGAAAAAAAAATCATCAGCAGCTTGGTACACTGGCAATACATTGATTTTTGGCTTAATTATGGAAGAATTTATTACAATTCAGTAAATGTTAATCAATTATCATTAAATTTTTTTCTGATATGTATGTTAATCTAAATATTTTATTATACAATCATTCCAGTGTTGTTATTTTAGTAGCCCCAACACATTTTTTCAAACTATTTTATTTGTAACGTCTCCGTTCTATGCCTTGCAGCTGTCTGGAGCTCACTTTGGGGGTTTTGTTTGTTTGTTTTTTCAGGATAACTTGTTCCTGAAAATCTCAGCACTTGTTCTAAGAACCTGTTCAAGACTATTCTAGTTCTCTTTCCTCATTATGGATCCTTCTCTTTTTCTGTGTTCTGACTTTTTCTCATTTTCTCTCTGTGACTTTGAGTAGCCATGTGTTGTGTACATTACGAATCTGAATGCTTGGAACTTACCAGCAAGACTCTGACAAAGTCGTTTTGCCTTCAGAATCCCTCCTTTCACATGATACTGACAATAAAGGATTTTGTCATTATTTTTGTTATAGCTTCTACAGTTTACAACACTGGAGGTAAGGAATGCCCTGAACTACTCCCTACACTGTTCCCTGAAGTATGGCAGAATGAGGCACCAGTAGAGACTAATTCTCTTCTCAAGGAGTAAAGTGTTCCTTTTGACTTCAACACATTTTCACTGAGAGAGCTGTCTAGAGCTCTGTCCAGCAGCCATTAAAAAAATGAATATTCTTTTTGTTCACAATGGAAAGGAATTATTTTGTCAGATGAAACACCAACAACTCCCAAGCGTTCATTCAGAGAGATTTGTATGTATTTCTTACGAACATTTCTGTAATCTTGAAAAATGTCATTCTCCAGATATTGTTTTATGCCTTTTTGCACATCTGCCACATTAAGCTTGATAGATTCCTTTAAAGGAGAGTGCATTTTTTATTGAATTAGATTGTTCCATCCACATGCTTAATTTAAATGATGGACACAGTAGATGGTAAAATATATTCCAACTTTTAGTCATAATAACTTGATAGCTAGCAGATGCCTCACGTGAAATCATTAGGGACGTGTCTCAACAGGGACATGTCTGTATATTTTGTAAATTCACGTGCTAAATTACTTCAACATTATGTTGATTTGGGACATTCTGGAGGGACTTCACTCCATTAGAGAAAAGAAAAAAAGAAAACACACCTGGCAGTTCAGGACAGATGATTCAGATACCGTATGCTTCATGCTTTTTTAAAGAGAAATCACATCAATTTCCTTCAAACAGTCACACTGAGATTTCACAAGTTAACAAACGCTTCCAAGGATGTATAAACAGAAAAATTCATGGTGAATTTCACTTATAGTAAATGCTGTATATCAAAATTTAGCTTAGAATCAGGCATAGAGAAACTTAAATGCTTCACTGCAATGCAGCACCAGACATTAGAACTGAAATGAGAGAATACAGTAAGGTAATTTTTCAGTTATTTGACTAAAAATTAACACTCATTTGGTAAAATTTCATAAAAACCTCTGACCTCATTTATGTTTAGTTTGAGGAAAAGAAGAAATAGTTAAGGTTTCAGAGAGACAAGCTAAGTAGTACGTAAACTCAAGTTTACCCTAGGCTTTGAAATATTACTGAAATTCCATAACTCTATCAATTTAAGTGTTTTAATTTATAAATTACAATTCTTCTGCATAAACAAGTGCATTTAAAATATGTTAATTTAATTTTTATCTGAAGCTTATTCTATGAGACCCTGGAGACTGTTCTGGTCTTGCTGTACATTAAGGAAAAGTCTAGTTATGGTTCCACAGTTGCAAATTTACCTGATGCAAAGAAGTCTTCCTCAATATGATATAACTGGCTTTCATGTCTGTGTCCTCCAGCATCCTTGAAATACAGAATCTACAGTGAAATGTGTTTCGTTAGAAGGTTTAGCCAAAGTAGGTTGCAGTCTGGCCATCTCCCTTTGGCAAGTGGTCTTGGAAAGCCATAATCATAGAAATATTGGTTGAAAGGGTTTTCTAGAGGCCATTTAGTCCAAACTCCTGCCCAAAAAAGATTATTGCCAACACTAGGTTGGGTCAGCCACAGCTTTGTGTAGTCGAGTGTGAAAATCTCCAAGGATGGATATTCCTCAGTCTGTTGATGTAACCTCTTCCATTGCAACACCACCCTCCTGGTGAAGAAGCTTTGCCTAATCCTGTCTGCACCTCTCCCATTTCAATTTGTGGCCATTTCCCCTTGTTATATGGAGTGTCACTTTGAAGAAGCATTTGGTTCTATCATCTTTGTGACCCCCTTCAGGCGGCAGTAGGCTGCCCTTAAATCACTTTAACCTCCTCTTTACAGTACTAGCTCTCCCAGCTTCCGTGCACCAGACGTGCTCTAGGCTTCCTAACATCTTGTTCAATGCTTTTACACAATGTTAAGAACTTCAGTGACCCTTTTAACTGCAGATTTTACTATGCATATAATAGGCAAGTCTCACAGAAAAGTTATCTGGTTTATGTTAGTGTATTTATGCCACAGAGTGTCATAAAAAAGCCACATGCCACGAAGACTCAGGCTGCAGCCCATGAAGATGTTCTTATCTATCGCATGAAAATTGTTGGGGCATTAAAAAAAAAAATCTCTTAATGATCAATTTGTGAAAATAGTTATAAATTGTATAAAGCAACGTGGCAAAACACAAATTAATTTACCACTGAAAAGTTGTTCTTAACCAGTTAGATGAGCTCACAAACTGACTTGTTGATACATAAGGTTATATCTGTATTAAAAAAACCCTACAATGAGTATTTAAAAGGTTTACAGTTTGTAAATTAAAAAGGAAAAATTATGTAAGAGGTAAAATGATGAAAGGTTAAAAAAGGATACTATTTCAAAGAATGATTTATAATCCATGTCTTCTATATTTCAGAAAATTAATAGTCTGGACTGCTGATATGATTTGAATCAAATAAATGGTTCTGAAGATTTTACGCATACTGTGCTAAAGGAAGCAAAGAAAATAATTGTATAGACACTTCAATAGCAGTATAGATTACAATGGTTTTCATAGTTACTTGATAAAGTCATGATTTTAAGGTATTAACTGTCTTTGAGGATTATCATAGTTAATCAAATTAGTAAAAAAGAAATAGTAAGCCAGCTCAGAGGTAGTTTCAGTTCTTAGGAGTGAAGCAGTCAAGTGTAAGTGATATGAAATCCTTTTCAGCTAATGTGATCAAAGTTTTAACAAATATTAACTCAATCTTGTCTGTAAACTAGAGCTAGCTGAGCTATTTTAAAGAAATAGTTTTTGATCAATTTCATCCAATTTCCTCTTTCTCATCAAACTGATTCCTATGAATGTAACCACTGTTCATAATGCCTTGAACAAACCTACTTTCGAACACAGGTTTTCTGTTTATTTATTATTACTTCATTTCTTTTGTGTTTGATGTGTTGAAATCATGTGGTCCTGTTTATGCTTGGCAATTTACTGAAACATTCGAAATGAGCATAAGTATTTATGAATAGCAAATATCTCCATTTGCATATCAATGTGGTTATTTGTACAGAATAGAGGTATTCTCCACGTGTTTGGGACAAAAAACACTGTACGCATCAGTGTCTTGAGTATACCCGCGAACTAATGAGGCATATAAATGACTCAACAAGTACAGAAAACTGCATTATCCTTTAATTAACAACTGGTCTAGAAGCAGGATAAGGGTGCATGAGACTTCTCCTCCTCTCAGTTTCCTGCAGAAGAGCAAGAATAAAAACTGTCTGTGATCTGGCTGTTATTTTAAGTTCGGTAGAACTGAACCAGAATTAACAGCTTCCAGCACAGCTTGTATGTACAGAAATAGAATGAATATTCACAGGTGTGAAATAGTTTTTTTGGTTATACCTTGCAAGTACTGCACTTAAGGACTAGGTAAAATAACAAGCTGCAGCTGGTCCACACTTGGGAGCTGTTTTGTCTGTCGTAGTACTGGATAGCAATGTATATGATGTCTCACTGGAGACAGAAAAGCTGTCTCATTTGTGAGCTGCAGACTTCCTGAGGAAGAAGAAATTCTCATGAAATTCTAGAATTCTAGAATGAGGCAAGGATAATCTTGCCAGAAAATCTTACCTCTTATTTTTATAGCATATCCCTTTTTAATGTCATATGTGCAAACATTTAGAAGTGTGGTGGGTTGACCCTGGCTGGATGCCAGGTGCCCACCAAAGCTGCTCTATCGCTCCCCTTCCTCAGCTGGACAGGGGAGGGAAAACATAATGAAAGGCTTGTGGGTCAAGATAAGGACAGGGAGAGATGACTCAGCAATTACCATCATGGGCAAAACAGACTTAACTTGTGGAAATTAATTTAATTTATTACCAATCAAATCAGAGTAGGGTAATGAGAAATAAAAACTAAATCTTAAAACACCTTCCCCCCACCCCTCCCTTCTTCCTGGCCTTGACTTTACTCCTGATTTTCTCTACCTCCTCCCTTGCCAGTGGCTCAGGGGGATGGGGAATGGGGGTTGCGGTCAGTTCATCAGATGTTGTCTCTGCCACTCCTTCCTCCTCAAGGAACACACTCCTCCACTGCTGAAGCATGTCCAGAGAAGGGGAACGAAGCTAGTGAAGGGTCTAGAGAACAAGTCTTATGAGGAGTGACTGAGGAATCTGGGGTTGTTTAGCCTGGAGAAGAGGAGGCTGAGGGGAGACCTTATCGCCCTCTACAACTACCTGAAAAGAGGTTGTAGCGAGATGGGTGTTGGTCTCTTCTCCCAAGTAGAAAGTAATAGGACGAGAGGCAATGGCCTCAAGTTGCACCAGAGGAGGTTTAGATTAGATATTAGGAAAACTTCTTCACGGAGAGGGTTGTCAAGTATTGGAACAGGCTGCCCAGGGAAGTGTTTGAGTCCCCATCCCTGGAGGTATTTAAAAGATGGGTAGACGAGGTGCTTAGGGACATGGTTTAGTAGTGGACAGGTACGGTTGGGCTTGATGATCTTAAAGGTCTTTTCCAAATGATTCTATGATTCTAAGGGGACGACTCCTCTCACGCTTCCCCTGCTCCAGCATGGGGTCCCTCCCACAGGAGACAGTCCTCCACAAACTTCTCCAACATGAGTCCTTCCCATGGGCTGCAGTTCTTCATGAACTGCTCCAATGTGGGTCCCTTCCACAGGGTGTAGTCCTTCAGAAGCAGACTGCTCCAGCATGGGTTCCCCACAGGGTCACAAGTCCTACCAGAAAACCTCCTCCAGCATGGGCTCCTCTCTCCACAGATCCACAGGTCCTACCAGGAGCCTGCTCCAGTGTGGGCTTCCCATGGGGTCACAGCCTCCTTCAGGTGCATCCACCTGCTCCGGCGTGGGGTCCTCCACAGGCTGCAGGTGGATATCTGCTCCACCGTTAACCTCCATGGGCTGCAGGGGGACAGCCTGCCTCACCATGGTCTTCACCATGGGCTGCAGGGGAATCTCTGCTCCAGCACCTGGAGCACCTCCTCCCCCTCCTTCTTCACTGACCTTGGTGTTTGCATGGTTGTTTCTCTCACATATTCTCACTCCTCTCTCCGGCTGCTGTTGTTCCACCATAAGTTTTTTCCCCTTCTTAAATATGTTATCCCAGAGGCTCCATCCCAGAGGCACCATCGCTGATTGGCTCGGCCTTGGGCAGCAGCAGGTCCATCTTGGAGTTGGGGTGTGTATTCAAAACACCTTTTTATCCATAGGTATATGTTGTCATACACCAGATAATGTAATTAAGATAGATAAAGGAGATAGTAATAAGCTTTGAATGTTCATATTTCTTTACAAAGATTGTAAAATTTCAAATGATGTGGCTTTCAAAAGTTACAAAT
The DNA here is from genome assembly GCA_013401315.1 of Balaeniceps rex. Taxonomy (NCBI): domain Eukaryota; kingdom Metazoa; phylum Chordata; class Aves; order Pelecaniformes; family Balaenicipitidae; genus Balaeniceps; species Balaeniceps rex. The sequence goes on from VYZW01043843.1 coordinate 20,728, forward strand.
TAATGCCAATGGGAAAATAAACTTAGCTGAAATAGCACTTGCACTCTCACCTAAAAATCAATTTTATATTTAATAGGCTGAAATAGGAGACATTACTTCAAAAATACGGTGTGAATAAAGGTACGCTAAGAGTGATCTTAAGTGCTTTTCAATTTACTCTACAAATTGCCATGGTAAAGTTTATAAGAGATGTTCTATTTCTAGTAACCTTTACTCTTAGTAAACCAGCCTAGAAATAAGAAAGCCTTCATATTGTTGATATGGATGCTTAGGATCTTGAAAAGCTTACTGCATAATTACCAAGCTTAGGAATCATGCAGTAGGATGGCCTTCAATAGTACGGCTTTTTTATCATTGCTTTGAATAACCTCATATATTTTTATTAAAAGCAATTTACAACATTACTATTGTACAAAAAGGAACAAACAGTATACATGTGCAGATGTATACGTACATACGCAGGCACACTATATCTATGTAGCATGTACACTAGTTACTAACCTTGTTTTTATTTCAAAATGCAACATTCAGGGAACTATAAGGCAAAACCAGTATGAATTCTAACAGTCCCTTTCACTAGCTGGAGACTGGACAAATACTTCAGAAAATGGAGAAAACCAGAAGCTGTGTAATAGTAGATTGGTTTTCTGGAGGACACTTCTTCTGGAGGAACTTGGACTATGCATCCATTACCTTTATCCTATCTTCAAGGACCTTAATAGTTTGAAGTCATGAGCTGGTTCTCCAGTCAGGTGCAGTTTATTTTTCTTTTTACCTTTTCAAAAGTGAAAGTCAATCTCAGTTCTAGAACTTAGTTTTTCCCATTTAACACTTTTTCCCTTTATAGAAAAGCATCTTCTGGTCTGATTATTTCTAGGCTGTTGGAGCTCTATTGCCCACCTAGTTTTTGAAGTTCTAGCTTGGGAATTTCTGAGATCTTCAGATCTCAGTGTCTCACTTCTTGAACTATGTAATGCCACTTTTCTGGAAGATGCTCTCACTTGCCTATTCTTTGTTCATCTTCAGTAGCTGCCTAGACATTTCCCATGTTAGAAAGATGAATTCCTACCAGTGAAGCTTTAATTTCTGTTACATTGAAGGAGTTTGCTCCTTTGCCTCAGCCAGATCTCACTGGCACTGCAGAAAGCTGAGCCCTCTGTTGTACTGCTCGATTTCTTCTCTCATTTCTTAAGCCCAAGTGTTATGGGGTGAGCTAACTGAAGACCAACCTTACTTCTTCAGTTTTTAAGGAGACAGAATACTGATTAAAACAATTAAACTCCTGTGATTCAAATGGACTGTGCAGGAATTAGTTTAAACCTGTGGATTAGAAGTACAGAAGCACTGTAGAATAGTTTAAACTAAAACATTTAATTACAGGAATAAGCTAAGAATGCATGCAGAGTCATTCACCGTGACTTAGCTGACAAGTGGATTTTGATTAACCTGTAGACATATGGATGTTTTGGTTTTGTGTCCATCAGCTTGAGCTAAGTAAATATACAGAAATGTACACATGGTTCAGCTTCTCTGGAAACACTCTTATTTTGAAGAAAGTGTGGTTCTTTTCTGTAAAGTTTCTGTAAATTGTTGTTAGTTATGAGTAAAGATATTTCTGAAAATGTTATATTCTGGAACCAGGAGAGAAAAAATAAACTCATTTTTATACCAGAATGGGTGTATTCATCTGTACATTTACAGTATTTGTAAAGTAATATTGAAGCTTTCCAGACAAGCCTAGAATGTTGGTCAAAGAAACAGAAAAGTAGCTAAAATATGTAATCCTCTCTGTGGGAAAAAGCACCAGAAGACAATGATGGGGATGCCGGGAATCACTGCAAATAGTAACAAAGAACCAGTCTGTAATATAGGAGAAATAAGAACAACAAAATTCCATTGAATTGTGACAAAATCAGCACAAGAATACATTACAATGTGCTACAAATACTGTAACAGGTAACTACTGCATACAATAATTGTTACTGTATTTTTTCTACCAAAAGCACAGATGAACTAGTGCAGTGATATCCAGCTACATAATGTTATAAATATCAAAAACAGTGTATGAAGAGTGTGAGAGTAATAAAAAGTACTGCTTTGTAAGTAAATAAAATAAACCCACACAGAGGGTTACAAGAAATTAAGTTCAAATTAGAAAGTTGTAAAAGGGAGGTAAATCAAATTTGCATACTGCACAGGGCCAAATGTTGATATGTCACAGTCACCTGTATGGAAAATGGTTAATATCAAAACCACATAGGACAGCTTTAAAACACGCATTTGGACAGATTTATTTCTCTCTTCAGAGGCACCACTTTGGAGAGACAAAAGCTGCGCCATCTTTAATTGAATGCTTTTAGAAAGGGCAAGGGGAAAGAAGCAAGTTTTCTAAACTGTTAGCAACACAATTCTTCCTGTAACCTGTATCCTATTAATTTTAAAAAATGGCATTTTTTAGTTTTCAGGGATGCACAGAATACTAGAAAATATATTCTGTCCAACCGAGCACAGCAGAAGATCATTCAGGAAAGACCAGCTCTGGTCCTATAATGCTATCTGAAATGTTTATAGAAGTAGAGCTAGTCAGAACACTGCTTTAGTTTATACAATTAATAAATTAGAAAAATCTGCAGTTCTTTGAGAGACTTAAGGTAATTTGTTTTCTATACTTTAGATAATATGCATTGTATGCTTCTATTTATCACTTATTATAAAAATGATCATGGCATACAAATATCAAAGAAAGAAAAGACTTTATTTTCTCTCGATACATCATAAATCTGGTTCTGTGCAATAGGTTTTGTATTTCTGATTTCAGAATTATACCACTGGATTTCATTTAATTGTTTTTTTTGTTCAAATTCTTCTTGTTATTCAGCAGTTGCCCCTCCTACTTTTGAAAAGTGTTGCTTCCTGTCCAGGTGTCTGGTAAACAAGAAATTTATCTTCCATCAATATATAATCAGATCTTGAAAAGCCTAACTTCCAGGTATGTAGGATGAGATTCTGAACCGTTGTCTTCAGTGCTTTAAAAGGAATTTAAAAGTCTTCAAGCTCTGAGGCAGGGAGGCAAACACCTTCTGCAGCAAACATGATCTGGGAGGCACATAAAAATTTAATAGACATGTACATGAGCAGTCTGAATCTTTCACAGAAATAAGAGTCAGCTTCAGAAAACAGGGGGGATTATGTCACAAGTGCTACTTGTCAAAAACTGGCATGCTTTTGTGTCACTCTGAGAAAACAGAAACATAGAAGGTTCAGTACTACATACAGTGACTTCCATGGATTGGACCAGTAGCCACCCTCAGACAGCAGCACACCAAATAGGGAAGTTCACGTATCAGTTTCCACAGGTGCATAAGAATGCAAATAAGCCCAGTGGTTCTGGAAAGAAGTTCTCTGTAAGTATGGTAAAGTTTAAGTAAAATACAAAGTGATGCAGAGTATATTATTAAATTTTACTTGCAAATTTAATGTCTTATGCATTCATAAGAGGCATTAAATATGTACAACCAAAATTTTGGGCCTGTCTTAAAGATCTATTTATTACAGTCCATCTGCTTCAAAACTTGTACTGTGCAGTAGAAATAGTGAACCCTTCAATAGATTCTCTATTTTTCCTAAGTAACAGAAAGGGCCTACTAGGAATAGCAGAAGAGATGGAAACGTTACCTTACAAGAGATGGTTGCCGTGCCTCTATATTGTAAGAGCAGAGCTGGCCAGCAGGCACAGCCAAGGCACACCTCCACTTCCCAAGGCACCAACACTGTGGCTATCCAGCCCAGCCAATGTTTCAGGAAGTTACCCTGGGTGCCCATGCCAGATTCAAAATGCTTGCAAATGCATTAGGGACCCCAGCTGTATAGACTTTTATGAGCAGTTTTGCATGTTAAGCCTAGTAACATGAAGATGTAGAAGATATAACTCGTGTAGACTAAGGAATTAACTCAAGAGAGGGAAATGGGTTATATCTCATAAAAGACAAAAAGCACAAAACCAAATGGGTATACATTGGCTATTGATACATTCAGGGTTGAAATCAATGAGAGAATTTCTGTAACAGCTTCACAGTTAGAGTCCTCTTTTCTCTCTCTCTCACAGCCACTGTAGGGAGACAGTCACATATAATAAGCCACTCCCTCCTTTCTACTGCACCTGATGTCTCAGCAGGTACAGTCTTGGTGTGCTTCACCATTCAATGGTACTGTGTACTCATGGACTGGCAGGTGGCTTACTGTCTTCAAATTGATTAGTCTAGAAAAGGCACTTTTACAAATCTATTAAATGAACAAGAGAGAATTTAAGCTTTATTGACCTGGGAAAACCTTATTGACTTGGGAAAAAAAATGCTTACCCATATTTTGATCAACTTATTTCTGGCATAATTTTGCTAGTCGATGTGGTAAAGTACCCAGAACACTGAGTTTCAAAGGCCACTGATCTTTCTTTTATCAGCTGTTTCAAAACACATATGTTCTCATATGTGGGGCTCATTGACAGGGCTTTAAACTAGAGGTGAAGGGAGAGGGAGAACGTATCAAGCTTGTCTGTGACAAGCCGTGGCATGATACACAATGCTTAGAGGGACAGGGTGCTAGTGCGACCCTTCAGCCTGTTGCCCAGTGGCACGCTGGGGACACTGCAGCACAG
>VYZW01043845.1:0-58922 GCA_013401315.1 Balaeniceps rex
CCGGGCACTGCTGCAGGAGGGACAGCAAGACATTGTGTACGTATTCCATATTAGAGCAAGGGAATAAAAAGAAATCCTTCTGTACTTAATTGCTAATATAGACTTCCTGCCCATTGAGCTATGTCAACATCTTTTGTGACTGAATATCTAGTGGTTAGGGGGTTTGGTGCTTAATTACTCTCCTTTTACAGTGCCTCCCAAGGAGCTTTCCAAGGAGGTGGAAAATCCTCCCATTCATATTCTTCTACTTCCTACTCTCACTCCCAGTGTGGTGACATGACAGGTAAGACAACACTTTGTAAGGATGTTTATTAGTGGGTTACATCTACCCCAGTGACTACAATATATATTGTCAGAAAAAAGTTTTGTATTTTGGGCTGGGTGAGATTCCCAGGTTGAGTAGCCCAGGAGTGAGAGAATCTCATTGACTCTGTCATGGAGTAATCAGGGGTTAAAATACAGTAAGTCTTGCCCTTCCCTCTACCTAAGTATAAAATACAGATGATAAACTTTACAGGATGGGATATACTTTTTTGCTCACGGGAATAAAAAAATACAGCTCTGAGAAAGTGCCTAGGGTATTGCTGGACTTGGAGCCTCTGAGCTTCTCCCACCGCTCTCCTGCTAACACAGCATGTTAAGTGAAAGAATTCAGTTCAGCAGAAAAGATCAGGTTTCCCTTTAAGGCAATGATTTGCTCTGTCTTTACACAGGACAGTCAAGAGTGTGCTAGACAACAGCAGCAATGCTGGCATCCTCCCAACTAAGACACATTGAACGTGGACAACTAGAGACTGAACCAAGCGCTTCTGCAGCACAGCTTGATGCAACTGGAACAATTTGGAAGGAGTGTGTGGTCAGCTGCTTCATCACCCCTTCTTCCATTCTGCAATACTTGCCTTACTCAACTTGTCTTTGTCAACTGGTTCTTTGTTTAAGGGCTTCAATTCTGCTGATAACACTGCCTCTAATAAAACTTTACTTCTGCAATGCAAATAAAGACAATGTGTCTGAGAAATTTAATTTAACAAACTTTGAATGGGTATTTATCAAGCTAACCAATCAAATACAGGCTGTCCTGTCACACTTTGTAACAGTCTCAGAACAATCTATTTCTCACTAAGAAAACGGACACCATGCCGAGATAATATCACTGAGTAAGGGGAAATGTCACTAATTCTGAGCACGGCTGTATGAAGGCTGTATGAAGTGTGACATCTTCCAAGCCCTGCCTGTGGGAACTGTCCGTCAGGCGAGAGTGTCAGAACTCTCTGCTCGAAAGCAAGAGGTACAAGGTTGAAAACAGAAATCCATTCTTGACACAATTTTTCTCCTTCCTGTGAAATTACAAACCATTTACCATTTCGTTTTCTAATGGCCACTAACGGATTGCTTTCTGGCCCCTTGCCTTGCTGCTTTTTACTAAAGACGCTGAATGATGTGAGTGAAAGGAGAAAGAAAATACCAATGACGGGTAACTCTCTGAAGATTATTTAATTAACTGTTAATGTACTAAACTGTGCTCAATGCCACTACTATGACTCATCTGAGTCCATTAATCTTTGGCTTTACTCAGCTCGTCATAGCTAGAGTTCCTGTGGGAAGGTGTGACTCAGTATAGGTTGTTCCAGTACGTATGGATTTCCTGACATCAAGTATTTCTACACCTTTGACTACGCAGACAATTACGTATTGATAACTTCTGTTAGGAAATAGAGTCAAGAAGGCAATGTGCCTGTTTCATTCAGTGTCATGCACCAAAAACATTCCCATGTTTTATGATAGACATTTCAATTTAAATACCAATATAATACCAAGAACCCAATTTTTGTCAGTACACTCAATTGGCTGATACACTCAATTGGCTGATTCCTTAAGAGGAATGAGAGACACATTTCATCCACTGAAGTAAAGTCTAGACTTCATTTTTCTGCTTAAGAAGATAAAATATTCAATAAAACTGGAGATGAGAAGGCAATACTAAATTAGAACAGCTATTTTATACATATTTTGCTTTCTGAAGATGACAGTGAAGCCCCTTTTCAATCTATAACTGTGTGCATCAGATGTACAAAATCAGCCAGGTTTCATTTAATTACAAGTGACCGTTGTTCCCTTCTCCACCTATCAAATCTGGTCTTTAGTATTTGCTGTTTCATCTAAGACTTGAGGGTATTGTTCTGTTAGGGTAATGAAATGAAAGGTTTTCTCATCATAAACAACTGACGAGAGTATTATTTAGGTTAGGTGTTCCTTAAGTAATCATGTGGCTTGGCTCTGCCATCACAGTATCGTAATTACAGTCTGCAGTAAGTATCCACAAAGAAGAGATATTTTGTATTCATGTTGAAAACCTGGGTTTCCAAACTGACTTTTTTCAGTCCAGCATCAGGAATTTGTATGAACAAAAGCCCTTCTCCAAAGGAAAAAAAGCTCATTTCAGGTTTTAACAGTATAGAAAGTGATGTAAAGCAAATGCAAACATTACTTTCACCTCTAAAGGCTGCCGGAATTCATTCATGCCTCAGCTGTACCTAACGTAACCAAAACAGCTTAAGAAGACATCTTTTTTGAGGCAGGATTATGGAAACTTGAACTACAGTTAGTGTATATAAATAAGTGCTGAAAGGTTATTTTGCTCCCTTCTAATCTTCCAGAAGCACAGAGAAGTATCAGAATGATCAAAAATACAGTCTTTCACATCCGGAGAACTCAAGGGAAGACCAGAGCTGCACTATGTCTTTTCCCATTTCTGAACTAATTTGTAAGAGTGTAAGGTCTTTGTGAAATAGGCAGCACTATGAAAAGTCTTAAGTTAAATCTGCAAAACCAAAGCTATGCAAAATCTTCAGACTGAAAGGAGTTGACGCACTGCAAAACTGCCAGCCACTGCAGCAGGATTAGATCACTGGTGGAGTCCTCCTGCTGCTGACAGTACAATGCCTTTGGCATATCACCACTGATTCATGAGGCACTAACCTTCATCCCTGGGGAAAATGCATGGAACATGCCATAGGCATGCCAAAAGCACAGCATGCCTCACTGCCTCCATCTAAGGCTGGCAGATGCTCCAGAAACCTTCTAATATGTTCGATCAGGTACCCTGATATCACTGTCTGCTCCTGGCACACACTTCACTTCATCCATGGTTCTTAGAAAGAGCAATACCGTTGCTTATTGTTCTGAAAAGATCTACACGAAAGAAAAAAAAAAGGGCTTCGGCAGGGAGGAATTTAGAATTCAGTTAGTTAACATCATTGATAATAACAGCATATTCTAGCAGGTAGAAAGAAAGGGAACAGGAAAAGATTGCTATACTAGAAGAGATTAATTTCTCTTGGGAATTACTTTAAACTTTTCCTTTTTCAGTGGTAGGAAGGCTACTGAACTAACAATTTAGATAGACTGTAGAATTAAAATAGCTCACATTTAATAGGATTTTCTGTAGGTCTACACATGTGCAAGGTATAAAGGTCCGTCCCAGGGAGTCACATAAGAGAAAAGTAAGAATGGAATCTGGGGCTATGGAAATCGTTCATCTCTGAACAAACTGAAGAAATGCACAGGTGAGTGATGCTGAGGGTGATGGGCGACCAACGAGGAATGCACAGATGGAGTTCCTGATGAAACTTATGGGAGTAGCACTCTTCTTACCAAGACCACAGTTGACTTATTTGTTCTAGAACAATTAATTACCAGTAATTGTTTCTGAGGTTGTCCTCTCCCTCTTGTGTGACTAAAGACACATATCCAGTAATAGCTTCCGTGAAAACCACTGACTACTTTTGGTTCTTCTCCTAATTCAGAGTATCTGTTTGTGGCTCTGCATCCAATTTCACGAGCGAGTAAACAGCACTTGGAAAGTCTTCATAACATCGTTACTTCAAACAAACTTTTCTGATTTACAGAGGTTCATGGGGTGCATTATGAGTAAAACGTCTTCCAGGGGAAGATATGATTTCAAAGCTCTAACAGTCTCTTCAAATGGCTGAGGAGCCTCTATACCCTCTACAACAGAAAACATCTGACCTTTTCCTGTCATTGCAAGGGTTATGAATGTTAATGGCACCTTAAGAGACCTGGCTCTTTTGGCTTGTGAAGTAAATCGGTATGTCCAAATTGACTCACAACAGCCATCTCAGGCTAAAGAGCTGTGTCCACAGGATGGTGGACCAAACATGCATAGGAGCTATGGAAATACCCACGAGTTACAGAATAGAAAGTCTAAAGTTTAAGTCTTTGTGATACAGTTACAGCAGTAAGCATAGTTAGATCAGCTATTAAAAAAAAAAAAAGAAGAGAGGGACAGAGAGACAGGGAAAAGGCATCTGTTGATGGTATGAAATCACAGCATTGGGAAATGCTTGGAATCGTTGGGTCAGATGTTATGATGCAACAACGTCGAGAAGGAGATATAAAATCAACACCTCTGGCATTAATGCCAATCAGTAATAAACGTCTCATAGGGAAGAATAAAGGTGCATTTCAACAATCTAATGAGGAAAATATGACTAAGGAATCACACCCTGTGAGAAAATAATTTTTATTTTTTAATAATGATGACTCAGTTTCAATAACATATGCAAAGCAACTGGTTCTGACATGCAGATAATTAGAGAGCTACCAATAAAAGAACAATCATAATTATGAAGATCAAAGTATTACATTATCTTCAGCTTATCTATGAAAATGTGTGTAGGGGTATCAAGAAAGAGGGTAAATGGCTTTCCATGATTCTTCAGTCAGCCATAACATGCATTAGTAACGTTTATGGGTCTCATAATCATTGCAGCTAAGAGAGAAAATGTTGCTCCAGCCACAACTGCAAGCTGTGCATAAGTACGATCGTAAGTGAAGAAACCAACAATGAAATGAACGAGCTAATTTTTAACTTCCAAATAGAGATGAATTCCCATCAAAATTTAACTCTCACATAAAAAGGCCCCTTGTCATTCAAGCTTAAAATTTATATTTTCCGAAAGTTATTTAAAGGCAAAATTTCATTTCCAAAGAAGTGTTCATCACATCCTGTTCTCTTACAGAAATGCTGCAATTGTGCAGCAGTGTTAGAGACCTCTGTAGTGTTAGAGAGACAAAAGATAGAAGGCAAGGGGGATGTAAAGGGTCATCAAAGCTGAGTCTCTACCATATGAGGATAAAATCCCTACCACCAACTGATCAAGGTCAATCTCAAAACTCTTTCTCTTTTCCGTCCAAAGCTCCCGCAATGGAAGCACCTTCCAGACCCTTACGCCTCCCATACATAAAAAGCTCCCCTTAGCTTCCAGCCCAAATACACTCAAAACCAGATTATGCCCCTTCCTATGCGGACAACAGGATTGTCCTTTATTGTAAATAGCTCTGGTATCTCCTTCCTCAAGAGCAAGCTGATAATCATCTTAGCCTCCATTTTGCTAAGTTGAAAAGCTGAATCTTTTTGCTCTCCTCTCCCCAGACAGAGTCAGTGATGCCTCATAGGTTCTACACATCTCTTTCAGTTTAAAATAATCTGTGAGTGACTGGAAATTTGCATAAAATTTAAAAAAATCACAACTTTAAAATTACATCATTGCATGTCCATCGCTCTGTGCAAGACATAGGATTATTTCCTGGAAGTGATACTACCAGAGTTTGGTGAAAACAGAAATACCATTGCTTCTTCAAAGGTTATTCTACTGAGATTTACCACTAAGCATTCTGAAAGACAGTACCCATGATGAGCTTTCTTTGTAGGGAAGGACCTTAGAGATTCTGTTTCCAAAAGCGTCAGTTACTAGCAGTTCTGCAGGCAAAATGAAACAAGACTCGCGCACAGGGTGCCTGAGTTCATATTTCTCCAACTCTGAAATTAAAACAGAGTAACTAGGTGGTGCTTTCACCACCTGTTTTCAGGACAAAAAATGACTACAAAGAACAAAGAGGAACTATTAAAATGAGACTAAGTAGCCAGCAACATACTATCTGAAACAAAATCTAACACACAGCCACCCACCTGAAATTATAGCTCATGCTTGGTGTGAATCAGCATGCAAACACAATACCTATGGGGAGGGCTGTCCCAATCCCCAAAAGAAATTCCCCTTAGCACATCACTTTTGGCATGAGCACTAAGGCTGGCAGACTTCATGGGAAGCTGGACTGCCTTGCAGGTGACACCCACCCAACAAGGTATAAATAGCCATCAGCGAGGGCAGAAGGCTGCACTTTGATTTGCTGTATCAAGCTGTGCAGCGGCCTTTGCATTTGGGGCTAGATACCTGATTACTTCCACCATGAGCTGCAGCATCAAGAGAACATCTAGTACCTCTTACAGGAGCGGTGGAGGTGGAGGTGGAGGCGTCTGTGGTGGCGGTAGTGGCAGGAGTTCCTCCGTCTCCTGCAGGCGATATGCCTCCTCTGTGATAGGCGGTGGAAGCTACGGTGGGGGAGCATGCAACATTGGCTGTGGAGGGGGCATGAGCGCTGGCAGCCTTGGTGGTGGCTTTGGCGGAGTCTTGGGAGGAGGCTTTGGTGGTGGTTTTGGTGGAGGCTTTAGCTGTGGTTTTGGTGGAGGCTTCGGTGCTGGGGGGGACGTCCTTCTGAGTGGCAATGAGAAGATCACCATGCAGAACCTCAATGACCGCCTGGCTGCTTACCTGGACAAAGTGCGAAGGCTGGAGGAAGAAAATGCTCAGCTTGAGCACTACATCCGGGAGTGGTACAGGAAACAGGCTCCCAGTGTTTCAAAGGACTACACCCACTACTACCAGACCATCGAACAACTCCAAAATCAGGTAGGATCGCACCGACTAACGTGGCTTCATCTCCCGCACGCTATTCTCACTTGGAAGGACTTCTGCCTTCCCTCTGGCACTGGCTCGAAAGGGGTGGGAGGGAGCTGCTGGGTGGCCTTGCTGGTGGCACCGCAGGCAGAAACCTGCTGAGCTGCGCCTCCCATCGCTTGGGTAAGCAAACCCCCACACCACCCCACAGGCAAAAGGGATGTGCTCTGGGGGCACAGCCCGAGGCCTCAAGGAGTGCTCTACCGGGCCCAAACATGCTGGCGCACGTATCTGAAATCCCACGTTGCACAGGTGGCTCCAAACCAGGCATGTGTGGTTTCCAGTCTTTCCCTCTGCTCCCACCCAGTTCAGCTGGATGGAGTGCAAAGCCAAAGCACCTGGACCGCAAGATCTGAACTCCCTTTGTCTCTGCACACTCATACATATACCAGATGGAAGGACCAAGGCTTTCCCTCACAATCAGCTTTTTTTGTAATAAGATGAATTACAGCCTCAGGGACAAAGACTACACTTCCTTACACACCACACACCCAGAGCACAGAAACCCATAGGTGTTGGTGATCTCCCAGTATAAACGTCCTTCTATTCTTTCCTCTATCAAAATATTCTTTCATCAGAATGTTTGGGGAAGCCAAAATCTTGCACACATCAGTTCTTGTGGCATGGCACTTCAACAACATTCTGTGAACCCTGCATTACTGCAGGAAACAATTCTAAGACCTGCAACAACTCCCTACCAAAGATTTGGGTTTTCTTTCTTCTTGTCCTGGGTGTCTTGAACACAGAAAGACTCATCTCCAACTTCCCCTTTTGCAGATCATTTCTGCCACTGTGGACAACAACCGACTGCTTCTGGACATTGATAACAGCAAGATGACTGCTGATGACTTCCGAATGAAGTGAGTGCCTCTCTGTGAACCTTGCATCTTTCATGTCATGAATTTTACAAGATTCATGAGTGTAGGTGATGACACCCTGTCCCAAGTGGTATGACCAAGCCTAGGCATTGTAAAGAAATAGATGTGTAATGCTCCTCTTTTGTTTGGTACAGGTATGAGAACGAACTGGCCATCCGTCAGACTGTGGAGGCTGATATTAATGGCTTGAGAAATATCCTGGATGACCTCACTTGCACTCGGTCTGCACTGGAATCTGAGCTAGAGTCCTTGAAGGATGAGCTGATTGCTCTTAAGAGAAATCATGAGGAGGTACGGTCCAATGATGAATTGCATGGCCAAGACACAGTCCTTTGATTCTTCAGGGTTCCCAAAGTTACATATCAAGTCAATTCAGCCTTACGTCATGTCATTGTCATTCCTTTGTACCTCGATCCTGCTTTGCCCACTGTCCCCAACACAAGAAATGACCTGCGCTCTTTGCTTCTCTCTTTGGACTCTCTGCAGGAAATGAGACAGCTGCAGTCTCAAACTGGTGGCGACGTGAGCGTGGAGGTCAATGCTGCCCCTGGAGAAGACTTGACAAAGATACTCAACGACCTGAGAAACGAATACGAGCAGCTCATTGAGAAGAACCGCAGAGAGGTTGAGCAGTGGTACGAAGTCAAGGTACGTAGCAATGCACAAAGTGGAGTCTCCTTCTGTGGCAAAATCCAGGCACCCTGGTCCCGGGCGTGCAACGGCTTTGGCTAAAAGGGGGAGGCTGCTCCCCTGCACCTCACTTGCACACCTGGGGAATGGGAAGGAAAGAGCTGCTGGGGAAAGACTGCGGTGGCAGAGGGGGAGCAGGCCAGGCCTGATGTGCAAAGGTGGGTGGAGCATCAGGACCTACCGAGCAACGGCTAGGCTGTCCTCGATGAGGGCAGGATGAAGGGAGAGGCTCCCTCATTATCTTAGCTCCCTGAGAGGAATTTCTCACTCAGAAAGTGTGTTTGGGGTTTGACTCCTGCAGATTGAAGAAGTCAATCGGCAGGTCACTTCTAGCAGCCAGGACATCCAGTCAAGCACCCACCAGCTCACTGAATTGAGACGCGAAATGCAGAACCTGGAGATCGAACTGCAGGCGCAGCTCAGCACGGTACGTGGGGCAGGATCGCTGAGGGCCCTTTCCTCCTCGGAACGGGCAGGGAGGGGTAGAGCTCTGGTCCTCAACTCCTGCATTTCCACTTCCAGAAAAACTCTCTGGAAAACTCCTTGGCAGAAACCGAATCTCGCTACGGCTGCCTGCTGCAACAAATCCAAGTGCAGATTAACGCTGTAGAGGAGGAGCTGGCCAGCATCCGCTGTGAGATGGAGAGTCAGAACCAGGAGTACAAGATGCTCCTGGGCATCAAGACCCGCCTGGAACAGGAGATTGCTCAGTACCGGGCACTGCTGCAGGAGGGACAGCAAGACATTGTGTATGTATCTGTTTGCAAATAAGGGCATAAATTCTAATACAGTCTTTTCTCTATTGGGACTCACAGAAGACAGAGTAGAATGTTTTACCAGTCTGTAGTTGAAATATAAATACAACAGATTTTTTTCACAGCATCTCCATTGAAATGTATATATCATAAACTTAATAAGCACATCAAACACAGAGGGAAACACAGAGCATATAGTTACTGGCATATTTTCAGGTAATCAGTTCCTCTTGGCCTGTTTGTGCAGAGTGAATTCCAGAAGAGGAATCACCACGCAAAACCAAACTGTAATATGCCACCTTCTATCAACAGATGAGCAAGCACAGCTGGACTGTGAGAGTAGAAGAATTTTACTTCTACAGTCTTTTGTTATTTCTGCTTCTACAACTTTCTGGGAAAATATAGCTGAAGGGAATGAAATTAAAAAAGATAAAGAAATATTCGCAAGGTCCAGGAAAAGCCAAGCTGTTACATGCACTGCACATTATGTCACAGTATGTCTCTCTATGAATGTATTTATCATTCCCTTCATTAAAACTCCTTTCCTTGCACAGAACATCTCAAGGAGCTCTTCAAGGAGGAGGAATATCCTCCCACTCTTATTCTTCTACTTCCTACTCTCATGGTCACTCTGGTGACAAGACAGGTAAGAAACATCTTCCAAAGAGGATCCTAATTTATCCTGTCCCCATGGCTTCCATATTTTGTATTTCATCTCTTTTCCTGTTAATATTATCCCTTGTGTTATGGCTTCCACATTTGCAATTGCAACAGGGTCTCTCAATTTCAAGGTGTCTTAGCTTCAGTTACAGAAACAGGCTAAGCTCCTTTCCAATGCTTTTGGATGGCTAACACGGATGGACATTTAAATAATGGATACATCTGAAATGTCAGTGCTGCAAGAGACTCTTGATTTCCCCATCAGAGTAACGGTTTCTTCTTACATTCCACAGGGCAGTCAAGAGTGTGTTAAGATACCACCAATGTGTTGGTCTTCCCTGATCTACCTACTTCCATTTGAGCAGCCCGGCCTACAACGCGATAATACACACAGCAGATGCACTGTGTACCAACCCAATGCACAGATTGCTCTACAACTCTTATTCATGAAGTCAAGATGAATAATTTCTAGGACTTCTTCCTCTTTATATTGTTCTTGATCTGCAATCACTGTATCTCCATACACGTAGCTGCAGTGCAATTGGTGATCTACTTTCTGCTGATAACAATGCCCCTAATAAAACTTTACTTTTCTGCAATGCAAAGAAAACTGTGTGTCCAACAATCTATTTGGCATATTAATATTTTATTTAAATTTAGGTGGAACAAATGAGATATACCTTCACACAGAAATTAAGGTTGGGTGTATTATGTAATATGGCCCCAAAGAAAATTGTGTATCCTACCTTAATCAGATGATGTCTGGATAAAATATTGAAGATGAACGAATACATTCACATTAAACTCAAGAGTGACACCTATAGGGAAGAAAAAAGGACGGGTGAAACCCTTTTTCAAAGCATACATTGCAAGGGATGTGCAAGTAGTTGATTTGCCAGTTCAGCAGCTGAACTGAAACAATCAGGATTAATTAAACCCAAAATGTCATGAAAATTTTGGCAAATCAAAACCATTTGCCTTTGGGTCACTGAATGAGAAATCAATCATGTTCAGGCAGCCCTCTCTCCCAGCTTTTAGATGAGCGTTCTATCTAATCTTGTTCAATAAAAGCAAACAACTGGATCAGGAAATAAGTGATGAGTATGCAAAGAAGTTCTCCTTATAACACAAAGTTCAATCGTTAGGAATGTTCCTCCTGACTTGTTGGAAGATCTGGGCTTAGGTCTTTTATCTGATGGTTCAAAATAAAGGAAGTGTGTACTCTTATTTCATAAGACCGTATACCTAGCTCCATGGTTGTACAGTGTGCTGGGTGGATGGGTGGAGGATGGAGGGGTGGAAGCAAGGTTCAACCTTTCTTACTAGACCTGCTCCACTTCATGTAACACACTTACATTAGAGGAAGAAAAATTGGTGAAATATTTCACTCATTTAAAACTTACAAACATGTATTTCAGTCTTTGATTTGCAATGGGCTGAGAAAGTAGCTGAACAGGGTCTACCACATATCAGGCGAGTGATTCAACTGCCGCCCTGTAACCAATAAAGGTGGGTCTCACAAGCCTTCATTGTTCTCTGAACAGCACACAAATCACTAACATTTTTTATTCTGTCAAATAGCTTTGCACTTGCACTTCGGTTTGCAAACAGATTCAGGTCAGGTAAAATATCACCTTTTTGGATAACAATGTATTACTTAAAAAGGCATCAAAGTGTCTATATGTTACAATCCAAAGCCAAACTCTCAGCACAGCAGAAGAGAGAGGTGAGTCAGAGAAATTATTTCCCTAGAAAACAAAGGCGATTGTAAAGTCAAAGCAAAAATACCTCTCCCTTGAGTCACAACAGGACTCTCATGCTCCTGTACAAGTTAACAGAGACTCATGTTCTGCCTTATGCTCCATTTTACTTCTCACATCAACCAGTGCTGACTACCTCAAAAAAAAAGGTCTAAACCTCAGCATTAGCCAGCTGTAATGGACTTTGGGATGAAATGCCTTATTTGACCACATTTTAAATAGAAAGAATATTTCTGACCCCAGAAAGGAGCCAATTGTTTTCTGGGCTGTCAGCAACATTCTTGCATCTCCTGCTTCTCTTCTGCTGTCTCTCTTAAGCGGGAAAGAGGAGAAACCGCCATGCTGGGTACGCTGCCCTCAGTCTCTGCAGAGCATTTTAACAGTCATGAACTGAGGCTGCGTCCACTGCTGAGCCGAGCACACCCGCCTCTGGCTTTCCTTTGACTTTGCTGCATGGAGTTATCAGGCAGGACTTACCAGAGCATAATTTGCCCATCATAATATCAAAGCCCATCAAAACAACATGGAATGAGCTGAAATCAGTCTACATTTGCAGTGTCAATGCAAGGGAATATTGTACTCTGCTCTTTTGTGGTTCAGTATAGTTCTGTTCCTTTGGCTAACCACGCAGCAGAAAGGAGTCCTACAGTTTGGTACAAGGGGTAGGCTTTTTTTGAAGCTGACAATACAGCATGTCAGTCCAGACAGCGTGTCGGTTCGCACAGCATCCTCTAGTGGCAAATTCAGAAAATATACAATTGGATTTGTGACAGAAGCTGTTCAATACAGTCTCAAAATTAAATTCAAGCCTCAGATCTGGGAAACGGTTAAGCCAAGGGGAGAACACCTTAAATAATAATAGAATAGATACGTTTTTCACAGGGGTAACATTGTGATACCAGATAGGGTAATAAACCAAATTAATAGACAGACAGTAAAAACGTTAGAAATGAATTCATTATGAAGGACAGGGGACAGAAAGAGAGGAAGTATCTGTTTCACATAATTCTGCCTGAAGGTTTTGAGGTAATTCCATATGAAATCAGCAAATTCAGATTAAGTCAAAACCTCCTGGATTGTTCTTGCATGCGTTTAATTAGCGTTGAAGTTGTTTTGTCTCTGTTTTCAACTCATTTAGTAGCCACAGTGGCTGCCACAGACAGACAGGGGAGTCTGGCATTACCAAGTGAGGAGGAGAATTTTATTAAGAATGAGGTTCAATTAAATGCTGCTGTGTTTAACAAACAGGCCTGTAGGGGGGACTGTGGAGATACTGACATTTTGTACTGTTGTTATTTCCAAAGGCAACCAAAGGTATTGTGCATTATAATCTTTGGGTGTGTTTGAGTTTCTTAATTCTGGAAATTACTCATCTGCACCTGCATAATATAACATTTTCAGGAGGTTAGATGAAGATAAGAGGAGGAAATAGCTGGATAGAGAAGAATCCAAAACAAGAACCAGAAATTAGTGGACTGAATTCTCTGAGGGGCTTCATGCTAGATCAGGACGATCACGTACCTGCAGGATCCAGACCTGCAGCAGATGTTTTCGTTTGCAAAGGCAGCTGTCAGGTGTGGACAGGTACAACAGCCCATTGCTTCTAAGCCTTGCAGCTTTGTGCACACTCTTTCCAAAATCTCTTGCACTCTTGGCTACGAGGAAATGGTATCGCTGAGGCAGCGCCTGCTGCCTGCAGCCTGGCCAAGCCCTTTCACTTCAGACAGCCTTTTGCAAGGTAGACTTCCCTCTTGGCCCCCACCACTGTCTTAAGTAATGAAGAAAGAAAACCTGTGATTCACTCTGCATCTGATAAAAAATCAGATGAAAGGAAGCTACTTTTGTGATATTTCTCACATTTACCAGCCTACCATAATCATGAAAAATAATAGCAGTCAAATTAAGCAAGTACAAAAATTCTTGCAGGAAAATCCTTTCTTTCTGTTTTCCAAGTAACATAATTCTATTAAGTTTCATGTAATACATGACATTTTGGAGTAGTAATCCCAACAAACTTCTGAATTTCTTGAAGTATTTTCACACTATGACAGACATTAAGGGCAAATGCTCTCTCACAGTTGATACAGTGAACATGCAATTTCAGGTGCACTGGAGCTGACTTCCATAACTTACTAAGTACTGCCTAAAGAGAAGTTTATGCACGCTGCAATTAATCCTAATAACCCATTATTTATGAACCCACGCTCAGAGATGCATTGCAAAGACTGGCTGCAGGGAACACCTTTCCACTGGCATGCACTCCTGTGCTTAAACAGCCCTGGCAGCAGGAGTGTGACTGTGTAACAACGGCATTTACAGTCTTATTAATCAACATTTTCTTACAACATTTCTAATCTTAGTTCAGTTTTTTCCCACAACCAGATGTCAGACTGTCAAAAATTATGGCAGTACCAGAAAGTTCA
Organism: Balaeniceps rex; assembly: GCA_013401315.1. Taxonomy (NCBI): domain Eukaryota; kingdom Metazoa; phylum Chordata; class Aves; order Pelecaniformes; family Balaenicipitidae; genus Balaeniceps; species Balaeniceps rex. The sequence continues at coordinate 13,988 of VYZW01043845.1, forward strand.
TAGTGATTACAAACACACACAAAAGATTTTAAACAAATGCTGACAACTCCTTTCTGTTGAAAATGCTGTTAGAAATCATGTCACCAGAATCTTACAGTTTTTATTAGTTATTAAAGCTGAATCCATTAGAAAAGAGTGAAAAGACACTGAGCAAGTATTTCAGTCAGTTTGATTTGGTGGTGGTGGGCTGCCCAAAATATCTAGACAGTTGGCGCAGACACCTCAGTGTGTAATGAAAAGAAGATTTAAAGGTGAATACAAGTGTCAGAAAACCATGGTTCTCAGTTACAGTTAATAGCCAGGACTGTCCAGGAAGGTAACCTACCCAATATACTCAAATACTGTGAAATTTACCTATAAACTACTTCTTTTTGAAAATGGAGCAAACTGTTACAGTAATAATACCCTTTTCCTTCCCTAAAGGTATGCAGTCATTCTGGGCAGACAAAACCAGAGCTGCAGAATGTGTTTCCCCATACGCTGATAGCTGTTATGGGAACAAGCTGTTTTAAAAACACCCCCCTAGCAGGAGCTCTTCAAACCAGTGGCTACAGGACTTGCCTCTCATAGAACACTACAGAGTTTGATTTTCTCACTGAGCCTAACAGAGATCTAGAAACTCTGAGAATTTATCTCAAGCAAAAACCATTATGAAACCACCTGTAGGATCAGGAAAGCCCAAATCCAGTTGACAGGATCCATCAGCAGGGTACAGAGAGAGCTCCTTGTTTTCTAATTTGCTGAAGAACGTGTTTAATGTTTCCACAGTAAAACCTCTACCCTTATTGGAAGTTGTGGCTTGTCAGTATGATCAGAATATATTCTTATAAAATTAGCAAGAGAAATAATAGTATATAAGTATATAAATACAAATATATAAACATATGCATATAGATATAAATATATGAGCACATAAACATCAATAGTACAAATTCAAATATGCTCTCCAAATGTTTTACAGACATGAACAGAATGAAATAGCTCATCTCCCTCTGTGCTATGAAACTCATCTACTCTATGTTCTTACCAAGTCTGGTTTTTTTTTTTTTTCAGTAGGAATTTTCCATGTGGCCTATGGGAAAATACCCTGTGAATAGCTCTAGGCCTCCTCCTTCAGCACAAATCATTGCAGAACTGCAGCTCACACGGCAAGCATTCAACATGTGCTTGGTTCCTCTGAAGCCTGGGACAGGTTTAGTCTATTTGGTTTTGGCAGTGGCCTCTAAGTTGCTTATTGCTGCTGCCTGCAGAAACCTAACCTCTTGTCAGTTAGACATTTGACTCTTAATAATAGTTTCCAGCCCCACCATACCTTGCTGAGATTTACCAACCAGATAACAGGTTAAAGGAAGTGTAAAAATATATCCAGTGACTTGTCTTTCACTCATCAGGGCTTGGTGTCCTAACTGGTCCTTGTTCCCACACAATTTTAAATGATGCTATAAGAAAACCTATTTTATTTTCCTATCTCAGGTACTTTACTCCCTGATGTGCATTATCATTATAGTTCTGGATTGACAGAGAAGTCAAGAGTTTAAAGCTGTTTATGTTTCTAGGGAAACAGAGACAGTAATGAGGTATTTCCAAAAGTACACACCATATCCAGTTTTAAGTATTTGCCAAGTACTTACATTGCTCCCAGTTATTTAAGTGTTTGAGTTCTTCATGATCTTTTATGTATTCTCCTCATACTAATCTATTCAAATATTATATAAATGACAAACATTGAGAAATTAAATTGTATGTCCCGAAATCACTAAAGAAGCCTGTAGCTGAACAGGAATCCGTGTCTTTCAAGTTCAGCTCAAATCACTGAAACATCGTTTCTTTTCTGCCATGAAGGAACTAGATCCCTAGATAAAAGTGAATTATCCTACATCTTAGTCTCGTAATTTCTTTTAAAACTGAACGCTCACATGACCTTACCTCTCATCTCTTTCAATGTAGAAATTGGGGCACCCACGTGCATTTCTCTTCACCAAATCATATTCCCTCTACTTTGCAAAAATGGTAATTTTGAGAAAGTTAACAGTGTTGCTCTCTGCTCTTATCTACCCTCTCTTTAAACTGTTAACAGCTGTGTGTGCATGTGCTAGGACCTGCCTTTTCAGCACGTAAACATTCTTGTCTTTCAATCTGTTGGCACATTCAGTGAATATGTCGCAATACAAGGTTTATGAGGATTAAAAAAAATATTAATGATTGTGTCCTGGTTTCGGCTGGGATAGAGTTAATTTTCTTCCTAGTAGCTGGCATAGTGCTGTGTTTTGGATTTAGCATGAGAATAATGATGATAACACACTGATGTTTTAGTTGTTGCTAAGTAGTGCTTACACTAGCCAAGGACTTTTCAACTTCTCACGCCCTGCCAGTGAGAAGCTGGGAGGGGGCACAGCCAGGACAGCTGACCCAAACTGCCCAAAGGGCTATTCCATATCATACGACATCATGCTCAGTATAGAAACTGGGGGGGGTTGGCCGGGGGACAGCGATCGCTGCTCGGGGACTGGCTGGGCATCGACCAGCAGGTGGTGAGCAATTGCATTGTGCATCACTTGCTTTGTATATTATTATTATTGCTATTACTATTATTACTACTACTCCTACTACTGCTACTATTTTGCTTTATTTTATTTCAATTATTAAACTGTTCTTATCTCAACCCACGAGTTTTCTCACTTTTACTCTTCCAATTCTCTCCCTCATCCCACTGGGGCAGGGGAAGCGAGCAAGCAGCTGTGTGGTGCTTAGTTACTGTCTGGGGTTAAACCACGACAGATGGGATATAAAAGCAAGAAAGCTAAGAATTGTATCTTAGGCAGACAATCAACACAGCCATTTCAGTACCAGCTGCAGACCAGTTCTAGTTATCATTGGTCCTTCCCACAAGGAAGTTTAAAGAAAAAATAGAAAATTTTGTGTTTGAATTAAAGAGATTCAAATGTTTCATGCCTATGATCTTCAATAGGAGAGAAAAACATACAAAGCTGTGATTTTAAGAGGGCATATGACATGATCAGTAGGATGGGGTGGCCAAAGTTTTGATGAGCAAGAGGAGAGATGAAGACCGAAAACATGCATACAAAAGAATCAAGAAGCACATTTTCACTGATGGAAGCAGAGGTAGAAAAGAAGAATTATCAGAAGGGACAATCACTTGAAGATTTAAAAGGTATCTCAGAATAATAACCTGACTTTCCTCATTCATCCATAGAAGCATTTGTGGAATTGCAGGCACCAATAATGTAGGTTAAAATGCTCACAGAGTTCATTTAATTGTAATTGCATTAGCAATCCCTGGAAGCAAATTTAACAGGATGTGAGAAGAGCGCAGTATATGCCAGTGTCACTCAAAGGCAATAAAAAAAGGTTTACAGGACAATTAATAAAAAGACCCTGAAACAATACAAACAATTTTATAAAGCAGTAGTGACTAGTAAAGCAGAGTAGATAAAGGTAAAGCAGAACCAGGTCTCAGCCAGGAGCTTGGGCGGGGACGGTTTCCACCAGTCTACTGGATGACTTCACTTTAATAAATGTGCCTCTCTTACCCTCAGGTAAGTTGCAGACAAAGGAAATTCCCTTTGCTGACCATTCCTTATATTTCCTTTAGGGAAAAGCTGACCCTACAATAAATTAAGTTTATTGTGGTGGGAGAAAAAAAGACCTATGCAGAATGATAAAAGCACCTTCTTTCTTGAGCAAATACTCTGCCATACTAAAGGCTTTTCCAAGCATTTAAGTCCATGTTATCACCTTAAGGGAGTCCCAACAAAAACAAACACATGCAGTCATAGAGGGAAAAGAGAGATGTAAAGTTAAAAGAAAATCAAAACCTTTCTGGAAACGTAGAATGCAGTTTTAGTAAAAATGCTGCATGAGGGACTGATTTGCTATTAGAAGCTTATGATATATTTGGTGGTATAAATAACATTAAATAGTTACTCCATTTGAAAGTGTCTCACAAGCTTTTCCTCTCCTGATGCTTTCAGATGTACTTCCAAACTGCTGTGAAGAATTGCAATTCATTCTTTGGGAAATTTTTCCCCATATGCTGAAGCAAACCTAACCTGCTTGCAGTACATTATCAATATTCTAACAGTATAATGTATGATGACTGCTGGTTTTACTCAAGGGGTTTCAGAGGGAATGCAGAGGCCTTCCAGACCCCAATTTTCATTAACTGGATCATAAAATATTATGCAGCATCATAAACGTGCATTTTATTTTGCTAAACCCCAAAATACACTGCTTTGAGGACCTCACATGGGAGTCTAGGGAATGATGAAGGAGTGCCTAGAGGGAAGGATGTTCCCCTCTCCTGCAGCAGGAGACAAATCAGAATACACCAGTATTTGTTCTCCTTTAAGCTTTTTGCATTTCTGTTCAGTGAAGAAAAGCACATGGACTTATGTTCTTTATACTCTTAACTGTGGACTTTAATATTTAACAATAAAATAGCTGTTCTTCTGTAACTTTCCTTTTGTCTGCAGGCAGACAGTAACCTTCTGATACTATTATTTCACCTATCACCACAGGACTTGGAACAGTTACCTGCTGGGCAGGTTTTTCCTACCCAGGGCTGAACAGGACATTCAGATCTACAGAAGGAATGACCAGCATGTCTTTGGCAGACAGAAGTATCCTCCGTATCTCTTAGGAAAGTCTGTACAGTTTTACTGTGCAAGTTGGAGAGTTGTGTGAACGCAGCAGTCTCTACAGAAAGAACAGAACTCAGCTGTGATGCCCCTAGGGTACAGCATCACAGTCAGGTAATGTATGGTGCATATATTGTATATATCAAGTGATATATTCTGCACCTGAGTCATTGCAGAATTCCTCTTTCTGATACAGCCTCATAATTAGATACGGACCAATGGGACTGTTGATACAGGTGCCTTGGCCAGCTTCCAGTTTGTATATTTGTTCTTTTACCCTCCCTATATTTGCCCTACAGTATGACATTTCTCTGTGTACAAAGTGACTACAGCACTAATGTGTGGTCTAAAATACCTGATGCGGTTTTTATTGGTATAGAAAGACTAGCCAGGCCCTCACACAGAGTATACATTTCATGTGACTTATCTTTAATTCTTTATTTTGGTATTAAATGGATTTCTCATTGAAACATCACAGCATGCATCTTGTGCCCCAAAGGTTCTGTTTAGTGGAAGCACGTGTAGGTGGTAGAATTTCTGCCCAGGCCTGGTTGCTCCCTGAAAGCTGCAAATGCTGGTAGGCCAGCTTACTCCCTCTTTCTTTAAAGCAGTTCTCCTGGGGAGTCCCAGAAGTTTGGAGGGAGTGAGGGGTGGCAAGTGAATGAAAGACAATGGAAGAAAAGATGTAAGTATCCATTAGGGATGCTCATGGAGGAGCTTGCAGTAACAAAAGCAACATTGCTTTTGAAAATGCATCTTGGATAACAGAGGACGTTAACATGTCAGAAATAACATTTGCATGAATCTCAAAGACCAGAAGACTAAGTGATTCTGTTTCTTCTGTTTACTTCTCTCTTTCAGTAGCAATGAAAGGACTAAATGTATAATCAGGCACATTGTGGCTCACTCCCCAGGTACCCAGGGAAGTTTATTGCTTATCTCTGCTACAAATAAAGCTACAGTTCCTTGAAAAGGATTCTTGTTTCTGTAGAAAACCAGACTCTTTCAGACAAGACGTGTTCTCTGTCAGACCCTCTCTTCTACCGTCAGCCCAAAAGGAACTGAGAGCAAAGAAACAGTGAAAATGTTACTTCTGAAAGAAGAATTTTTCTCAAGGAAAATAAGGAAAACAGAGGGGTAGGAACCTGTTTTTTCAAGGTCCACACATACTGTTCACCATTTGGGCTCCTTTTAAGCTCTGCTATCAGTCTACCAACTACTAACTTAATCACTCTGTATTAAAACACTTTCCTGAGATTACATGAAGAAAGCTGCTGTGTGACCTCGCTATGGACGCAGCGCTGGCTGCAGCAGGGCTGTGTGCTCCAAGCCCTTTTGTTTCCATATAGGTAAACTATAACCAGATTTATGAACGCTCCCCTCAGCAGGGTGACGCCTCCTCTGAATCCCACCTTTTGCTTCAAAAGGCAATGGTCAGGGGGAGGGAAACAGCTCCTGAGCATGAAGTGAAGGTATTTGGGAAAGAAACACAGCTCACTTCATAGCAACTGACCAATAAGAGGATTTGCCGTGTTGGCAGAAGGCTTAAGGCTGATAAATTCCACGGGTCTCAGATAACACATTCTGGAGGCAACTCCCATTGTTAAAGGCATGAAAGAGGTGGGGTGGGGGAAAGGAGCACACACTGCCTCAGGATCCCAAACTGCAAGCTGCAGCTTGGGTTAGGTCCTTGGTATTTCTTACCATGGCCAGTTACAGCTTCAGGCAAACTACCTCTTCTGTGGCAGGGGGACGTGGTGGCTCCTCTGTCCGTTTCGGCGGAGGTAGCTTTAGGGCTCCAAGCATCCATGGGGGATCTGGTGGCAGGGGTGTGTCAGTCTCTTCTGCTAGATTTGTCTCTTCTGGCCTAGGAAGTGGCCTGGGTGGTGGATATGGAAGTAGTTTCAACAGCAGCTTTAGCGCTGGTTATGGTGGTGGTTTGGGTAGCAGTGATGGCCTCCTCTCAGGAAATGAAAAGGCAACTATGCAAAGCCTGAACGAACGCCTCGCATCTTACCTGGACAAAGTGCGTGCACTGGAAGAGGCAAACTCTGATCTTGAAACTAAAATCCGAGACTGGTACCAAAAACAAGGACCAGGTCCAGCTCGGGACTACAGTCCTTATTACAAGACTATCGAAGACCTTCAAGACAAGGTAGGTGTTAATATTTATTAAAAATCTTAGATTTGCACTTAAGAAGGAAGTATAAAAACCCAAAGAGAAAAACTTTACTAGGAAAACACCCAGAAAGCATTGCAGTTTATGAAAAGGAGAGGAAGATGAAATGGATATGTAATGATTGGGCGGGGCAGATAAAGAAAATTATCAGTATGGAATTATCTACTTTTTAAAATGTTAGCTAAGAGAATGTACAAAACAGTCAGTCTGAGATGCCTTAGTACTTAATTCTCTGATAATGCTTGCTTTTAACAAAGCATATATATATACACACACACATATATACACACATGCTGGTCATATATACATATATGACCAGTTAATATAGATGTGACCATATATATACTGATAAATACAAAAAGAGCCAAACAACAACAGCAACCTGCCTATCTCTGTAGTCTGTTACCTGCCCTATAGCTTGAAACACTTCAGAGGCACATACACACCGCTTTAACAGTAAAAATAAAAATTGGTTAAGTACAATTTCATAAATGTGAAGATAGCAGCTCAAGATTTCATCACCATACATTTGTTTTTCTTTCACATTTCAGTTACTTGAGCTTGGAATTGAAATAAGAGCGCTGAAACGTTTGGCTTATGGAAAAAGGAAGTAGCAGACATGAAGCAATTAATCCCATATATAAATGCAGGATTTGCCCCAACAGCCCATGGGTACCTGATAAAATTACTTTGAGATGATACACACCCCGGAAAACATAGGTTGTAGCTGATTAAATTGTGTAAATAAATGAAAGAAAACTTGAGGTTTAGTTTTCACTGTTCAGCTTGTAGTTCATGACCACTCCCACGCAGTTTATTTTCTCCTTGCTTCAACCCATTCACATTCTCTACTGATTTCAGAAACTGAGGTCCACTAAAGGCAGAACTGGCAATTAGATTTTCTCCTTTTAGTATTCTTTTCCCTCCTGTCTTTTACTCCCCTTAGTTAGGGGAGAGAAAATGTTGTTCCAGATGCTTTTGTGGATGACCTTTGGAGTTTTAAAAGTGGCAGGCGATAAAGATATGCTTTCTAGGTAAAAATTAACAGGGATTACTTCTGAATAAACAGAATTTCCTTTAGGGGTTTTCATGATGCATTAGAAGAATCAATAAACACTATCCTGGACATTCTAGGAAATAAAAATGTGTTCAAAGACTATACAAATGCAATATGAACCCATATTGTTTACAAAACACAAACATAATTTATTTTAATATCATACAGACCTTGTAATCACTTCCCACTGTTAAGAAAATGTGTAATGAGAACAAATTCTGCCAAGAGGGGTCTGCAGACTTTGCTTCCTTTGCATCTCTCCAGGAGATATGTTTCTTGCCTCAGTCCTACAACATCACCTACCCCCTGGAGCACCAGACTCCTCTCCCTCCAAGACAGCACGTAGTTTTGTCACAGTGTGGGACTTCTAGCTAAAAGCCACTTCATATGCCAGACAAGAGTAAGAGGACCTATCCATAACTGACAATCATGGCAAAAGTACTGTGATAAATCTGTGCTACATATTTGCTATAGATCATTGATACTTTCCTACTGAGACCAAATAAAATACACCTTTATTTGGTGTAGCTACAGATGAACTAGAATCTTAACTCTTCTATCTTCAGATCAGGAAAGAAGATAGCATAGTTGTTTCAGCCTCAGCAATGAACTCTCATTGTTTGTAGATCCTTGATGCCACTATCGACAACTCGAAGATTGTCTTGCAGATTGACAATGCCAGGCTGGCTGCTGATGACTTCAAAACCAAGTGAGTAATTTCTGAAAGGAAAAAGGTCTCTTGAGCAGGCAAAAATCCTTGTTGAGCCAAAGGGCACTGGCTGTGAAAAAAGAACGGAATGCCTATAAAATCTCTGTATGAACACTAGTTTGATCCTGTCACTGCAGTTCAGCCCTTTATGTATTTGCTGAAAGCACCATCTGCACCACAGAAAAATTTGTATCATGTAAAATATGTGGAGAAAATTTTAATGCTGGACAACATTTGCTACCTCATAAATCCTACAAAACCAGATACATTTATAGCAATAATGTGTTTCATGGTGGGCTGGCTTAATCAGCTAACCTGAATAGTTTTGTTTTGCTTTTTTAAGGTTTGAAACAGAGCAAGCTCTTCGCATGAGTGTGGAGGCGGACATCAATGGCCTGCGCAGGGTCCTGGATGAGTTCACCCTGGCTAGAACGGACCTGGAGCTGCAGCTTGAAAACTTAAAGGAGGAGCTGGCTTACCTAAAGAAAAACCATGAGGAGGTAAAAAAAAACCACATTTGAAAGTGACATGAGAAAAACAGCATGTGGAAATGTGGAGTCCCTCAGGATTGCCCTGGGCTCTCCAACAGTGAAGGAAAGATTTCTGTATAGACTGGGAAACTAAAGATACCCCCTGCAAGTATTTAAAGGGAGTCAGTCAGACCTTAGCCCTTGAAGAAAGAATGGAAGGTTCATAATGTTTTCAGTTCATGATTGTACCCTCTTTTGTCTTCCTCTGCCATGTCCACATAGGAAATGAGTGCCCTGGGAGGGCAAGTAGCTGGCCAAGTCAGTGTTGAGCTGGACTCTGCTCCAGGCATTGACCTGTCCAAGATCCTGGCTGATATGAGAGACCAGTATGAACACATGGCTGAGAAGAACAGGAAGCATGCTGAGGCCTGGTTCCACAACAAGGTAGAAAAAACTCCATACTATACAAATACTAACCAAAAAAATCCATGAAAGAAACAAAATAATTATTAAAACACACAGAAAACTGCTGTGAAAGTCTTATGACCTCTGCTCAGGGGCCCCATATTTCTCATGTAATGTTTTCCCTGTTTCAGACTGAAGAGCTGAACCGTGAAGTAGCTGTCAATACTGAACAACTGCAGAGCAGCAAGTCCGAAATCACTGACCTGAAACGGACCTTCCAAGGGCTGGAAATAGAACTTCAGTCCCAGCTCAACCTGGTACGTTAAAATTTGCATTGCACGAACCCCCCCGCCACTGAAATGGGTACATATTCCCCTCCCTGCAAGGAGTCCTGCATCTGGCAGCAACCTTTTTGTGGTTTCCCCTTCAACCTCTCTGCTCCCAGAAAGCCGCGCTGGAAGGCACCCTGGCAGAGACGGAAGGGCGTTACAGTGCCCAGCTGGCGCAGATCCAGGACCAGATTGGCAGCATCGAGGTGCAGCTGGCTGAGTTCCGAGCTGATATGGAGCGCCAGAACAGTGAATACAAGATCCTTATGGATATCAAGACTCGACTGGAGCAAGAGATCACTACTTACCGACAACTCCTGGAAGGCCAGGAGTCCCAGTAAGTAACTCTGCTCACTGCAGAACACCTTTTTGCTTAGCCTCATAAAGTTTGACCATGCCATGGTGCTCATTTGCCACAGCACCGCAGTCAACCACAACTTCAAATACATCTGGGGTTCTAAAATTTTTAACAAATTAATTTTTCTGGACCAGCTAGAAATGTTGCAATTCCCATTTACATTAAGTGAGTACATCAAAGAGTTTCTAAACAAAAAGGCAAACTGACAAGCAGTACAAGAGATTAAATGCAACTAACAAAGTGATAACTGATCATTAGCTGCTTGACATTCAGGAAACTTAGTGCAGTTAGTAATGTTTTATAGAATATAAGGATTAACACCAAATTCTCATAAACTTCCTGTTACCAGTTAAATAGCTCTTGCCTCATAGGAATCAGTGCAGAAGAAAATATTCTGAAGAGAAGTGAGGGCAGCCAAGATAGCTATTTTCAGACAGCCATTAAGTGGACCTCCCACACGGGAGCACAGCTATCTGTCATTTCACATATAGCCTCAAGGAGGAAAATATCTCATAGCCTGGAACAAAAAAATGAGGTAGGAGTTGAAAGGTTTTGATTTCCTCTATTCCTTCTTTTCCATAATTGTCTTTTCCCACAGCAGTTGATTAAAAATGTATTTCCTACAACAATTCCCTCTCCTGAGCTGAGTGGCAGAGCAAGGAGATGACCATCTCTTCTCTGACTATATACAAAACGTACCTGATAGAGAATTTGCTTTCATACATCCTTGTCTCACGCAGCATTTGATGTGTTACCTCTCCTTTCAACTGTTATCTCTTTGTTCTACAGGATGTTTGGCTCCCTTTCTGGAACTGCTGGTAAGAATTCTTTCTCTTTCAGGAAGCCTTTAGGAGTCAAAGAAGTTTTATTTTCTAAAAGGAAATATACATACATCATGGTAGTTGTGTCCATCCTAGAGACTGGGCTGCTGCACTAATTTGTGTCACAGAAAAAATCTAATAAGTAACAAATGATGTCTCTGGCTAGAACTGAACAAATTTCAGTCATTAAAAGATGTTAGACATCAGGAAAAAATCTCAGACTATGCTACAGTAAAGGCTAAGTAAAGCACAAAATGCTTAATCATTCCCCCAGATGAAAGGATACAAGAAATTTAAGCTTGGCCAGCTCAGGGGAATTGTATGAACATGCAAATAAAACTTGCCTTTAGCTTTTAAAGGTCAGCTGTATTGTAAAAGTGATGTATGACTCAAATCAATGCTATGAAGGAGAAAACTTCTAAGAGAAGGGAATGAGGGACAAGACGCAAACTAAGCTCAGCACCCACTGCAGATGGTCTCGTGTGCTATGCTTAAGTAATTGCTGTTCTTTCTCTCCATATTATTGTAGACAAAAGAGGCAAGCCAGCAGATGGAAAATAGCACTGAAAGTCCTCCAAATGTCACCTTCAACATGAGAAAAAGCAGACAACACACAGGAATTGAAACAGAGAAGAATCACTCTAAACTGCTGGAAATTACTATCTTAAAGCACAGAAAATTCTTGGCCACACAAATTTTAGGTAGATTCATCCATTTAGTGGTGATTAATTTGCGAATTGGGTTAGCTTTTCAATTATTGCTAGTTCTTTCATGTACTGAATTGCTGTATCTACTCTAATAAAGATGATCATCTTGCAATCTTAGCTTCTTTTGGGTTATTGTGATATTGTTACTGAAGTTTGGCTTTAATCAGGCGGAAAATAGCTAGCCAGCCTCCCTGACAGGTTAATGCTCACAGTGTCTGTGGGTGGGTGGCTTGAGCTCCATCTCTGATTTCTTCTAGTTCCTCTTGCTGAGAGGAGCTCTGCATATGGAGACAACAGCATCCTCAGCCCCTTGGACTGGGGAATACAAGAGTGACTTATGTTTCTAACTACAATGGCTATGCACTCTGAAGAGCAGTAACAGCGAGAAGTTATGTGATTCTGGTAAGAAGCAAGAGCTGGGAGACATTCTGTTAGGGTAAAATACAAAGCAGTTAAAATGGCTTGAAGATAATTCCTACAGAAGTAAATAGGAATGAGAAACAGTTGTGAGAGTTCTTCACTCACTTTCCCAGTTCATACACAGGTAACAAACCTTTAGCACTGATTTTAGCCACCCTCATTCTCACGCCATTGAAAGGATATTATCATCGCTGAAATTCTGAATGTAATCACTTTTATTTCAGGCCCCCAGAAAAAAGTAATTTCATTTCCAACCACCCCTGTGCAAGCTTACAGCCAGGAAACTTTTCAGGGTTTTTGCTAGAAGAAAATCATGGCTATAGCCTAACTATCACATTCCCACCTCCTACTATTACAAAAGGCACATAGTTAGCTAGTCAACTGAGGGTGACATTGGAACAACAGTATGCCCAGACTAAAAGTACCCCAATACTGCACTGCTGCAGAGTGGATCATCTTGCAGCCTGTGTTTCAGGCAGACATCATCAAATCCTTCAGCACTTCTCTCCTTGGACTTGGGAGGGAATAATTATTTCACCTTTGTTCATAACTACATGTTCATAACAGATTAATGGAGTGTTCACATGGCAAGGAGCATCCTAAAGCTATGGACCTCCTCTACCAAGGCTGGGCAATCCTCTTCAATTCAAGAGGTGCTGATGCTTGGTTTTGGTTCAGCAGTGACTCAGGTGAGCTGTCAACATCAGTTGTCAAGTACTGACACAGACAATCCCAGCTTAGCCTCTGGAAATCTAATGCATGACAGCATTAGGGCAGTGGCTTCATTATGACAGGGAAAAACTATGACAGGAAAGAAAACAGTCACAAAAAGTAAGAATCAGCAAAGAGGTATAGAGAAGAGGACAAGATGGGAAGAACAGTGGAACTAAGGTGCTCTGGTGGAAACAAGTGCAGAATCAAAAAGGAGCAGTGGCATGAAAAGCACTGGCATACACGAGATGCGAGTGGTTCTTCAGAAGCTCACCCATTTATACAGTGTCCACTTTTGGAAGAGCAAGGAGAAGAAAGCTCTTGTGCATTAAATGCTTCAGTACAGGCTGTTCCTGAGTGCTGACACACCTTCTAATAAATGCTTTGTATCAAATTTATTCCCTACAACAGTTAGACCTGGAATCCCTCCCAGATGAAAGAATAGACAACTCCAGGTTAACAAACTCCATTCCCTGAGAGCAAGTTCTTGTGACAAAACCAGTCAGAGTATGAGATTACTGGTGCAGATGTCTTGCTGCAAATGTGAAAGTCTGACAAGAAATTCTCGTGCTCCAAGAATGCAAACTGTAAGTTATAAGGACACTTTGCAAATGTACATTTTGACCAAAAAGTTTTATTTTCAAAGACTGAATTAAATGCGTGTTTAGAAAAAAAAGATGTTTAAAAGGTTAACAGTTTCAAAGTCTTTAAGAGGTTAAAAGTGCCAAGAACTGAATGAATTCTTAAACCCTGCTAAAGAAATTGGGGGCTTCAGAGACTTGAAAGAATCTTGAAAAGGCTAAAATTCTTGTTTTATAGCCTAATTTGAATTTTAGTTTATAATTTTATTGATTTTTTGTCCCATATTTGCAGGGTAATGAAAGATTTCTGGTGAAATGTTTAATATAAAATAACTCAGAACTATTGGTTCAGAAAAAAAGTGTTTTCTAAAGGTATGTAATGTCTGAGTGATGGTTTTGTCAGCAAAGACTGAGGTGGTAAACAAGCTGCTTCTCGAATGGAACTCTCTGTCCTTCTGAAAGGAAAGGCTAAAGTGTGTCAACTCTGTTAATCCCGTAACAGAAGTAATAAAAGAGTTTGCACAGCATAGACATGTCAGGGAATGTCTTCTAGGAAAGCCCTGTGGAAGCATGACAAACCAAGGAGCTTATGCACCACAAGTACAATGCTGAGTACTGTGCAAAGGATGAAACTCTGTGTCAAGACATTGGATAAGAAATCTTAGAGTGAAGATAGTGAGAACAGAATAAAGGCATAAGCTCAAAACAGCATTTTGTTTAACTTCAGCAGGTGATAGGCTTCAATTTCCTTGTATAGCCTATAAGGAGAAGATTTTGTAGATTGATGTTCACGTTCCAGCTGCAGAAAAGAGCTAAATGAAGAATGCACAGAGCAACACAGATCTCTACCGGTACGGAGACAGCACCGATTTGAGATGGTCCTTTGAAGTCGTAAGAGGTTATGAATCTGTGAGCATTCCAAACCTCATGAATTTAGAGAAACGTAACTGATTTTTTTTTTAAAATCTTAGATAGAACACAGCTAAAATGCAGAAGTAATAATTGAAAAGAAGAATATGACTGTGTGTAGAATTATACTCAGTTCTAGAACTGAGCTGAAGACAGACGATTTTCACATACTTGTTCAAATTCAGATATGAAATTAGATTCATCAAAACACTTCTGATTTCTAAACTTTTATTAATGAAATACCAACTTGTATATAATTTTTCACCAAAGCAACCTTTGCCTTACATAGTCTATTATAAAATGATATAACGCATGTATTTTTCAACCTGGAGACAGTAATAAAACAACAATATCTATATAAATAAATACCGTGAGTGAGTGAATTCTGAATATACACAAGCATTTGCCAGCAGTCTGCTCTCAGTGTAGAGGTACAGACATATTTACCATTTGTCTCTCACCAGAAGAGCCAATGTTCATGAGTGAGCTCTCAAAAGCGAAGATTTTTTCTCTTTAGGAAGATACTTGTGAAGCACAGCAACTGAAGCAAGCTGCAAATAAATGATCCAAAACCGACCACCTCCAAACTTCACAGTGCTTCGTTGAGGCACCTTTCCTTGGATTCTCCTTTGGTTTGAAAATAACTGCTGACAATTTCTAGTAAAATATTATGAACTATTTAGAAGTAGTTGTTTAATATGAAAGAACAAATAGCGAAGATGAAGGCAGGGATAAGCCTCAGGTCTGCAAATACTGTACTCTGCATTTACAAGCTTTTGATCATGGGGGACACACCCTAAGGATCTGAGTTTGATGGTTAACAGAAAATTGAAAAAGCCTCAGAATCCCCACCACTATGGTTTTCTGAATTATGTTATAGGGCATAACCTGTATTGGCTGCTTGATTTATTTTTTATTTTTCCCAATGGTAAATATTCTACAGGAAAGAAACAGCTTGATATATGCTGCCCAGATTTTGTAAGTGTTCATCTGATAACAATCTGGAATAAGGCACATGGCACTTTAAAAAGCAGCAAAGTGTATTTCACCAGCAAGCTTCCAAAGAAGCTATAAAGACTGAGTGAAAGAAGACTGAATGAAAAATCCCCAAAGTTTCCTGTTAAAGTTTATGGTGTTTTCTAGAAGTGGTTTTGCTAGATTTTTTTTTAATGGAATTTGATCTTGCTTATTGTGGGATCACTGAGTTAAACAGACCCTAGCAGCATGCACACCTCAGGATATTTACATTACAGGGGTCTTAAAGAAACTTTTTTATCTTTAGGAGAGTTTGTCTAAACTTGTTTCCTGAGATACTAACTCTTGGAGATACACAGATTTGGCAAGCTATGCAGAACCATTAATCTGCCCAACAGCAAAACTGAACTGCCGTGGCAAAGGTCCAGATTCAGTTTGAAACATGTTTCCACAATTGTGAAACACCCTGTCTTTTCTAGTTAGCTGAAAAATGAGTGGACGTTCTCGCAACCAGGCTGTTAAGCTGCATATCACGGCTAGATTTTTGATGTTTCTTTCCTCCCAAGTACACAACTTTCCTAGTAAAAAGGTTGCACATTTCCCTGAGGCTGCATTAAAGTCTCAACTGTAAATCTCAGAAAACCCCTCAGGTTATTCCAACAACTGGTATGAGCCTCAGTTTATCTGAAATCACTCATCCTGAATTCTAAGGTCATTGTCTGTTGACAGGTACTGTCAAAACCTGTGCTAAAAACAAAGCTCTCCTTATTATGTTGCTAGCAAACATACAATTTTTCTTCTTTATTTCAAAGTTTTATTTTAAAATAATTTTGGTGGTTCTGAACTAGAGACAGAGAAAGCTCCTCTCATCTTCACTTCGTCCCTGCTTTTCTCCCTCCTCTCAACCCTCAGCTTGCTTAAACCATTATGTGCCCATACCCCTACTTCTTCAACTGCAACTTGTGGCTGTCATCTGAAGAATGTCACCTTGTTGTGCAAAGAGAATGGGGCTCTCTCTTCAAGCTCCACACTGTTGCCACACTCTCCACACACACATTATCCCCAGCGGCACACCCCAGCAAGGTAAACAAGCAGTTAATACTTCCTTAACAATCTCCCAAATCTGGTTTCCCATAATTATGCGGTATTGAATAGAGCTGTATTACTGAATTACTGCCTTTTGAATTTCACTAGCAAATTAGTAGATTTGAAAAATACTGCTGTTTTGGACTCCCACTTTAAATGAAGGATTAAGATTAAGCACTCTTCTAAGTGCTTCTCAATCTTATTTTCAAGAATTACTTCATTTCATAGGGCATATTGGCTTTAAACACATTAATTGCTATCTGAACAGTTTCACCTTAAACCCGATTGTTTATGATTTCCAAAAGTAACAGGAACTTAGTCCTCCCACACTTCTTCTTTTAATTGAATTATTTCAATCTGATATTACCTTTCTTGACTATTTCACAAGCATTAGTAAATTAACTATGCCCACTCTTCCTTGTACATTGATGGATGATAATTGCTTCTCATGCAATGCTATGATGATATGCTTTCTGTACTAAAATTTCAGACTCCAAAATCTAAATACTAGTTCCAAGCAAAGAACAGGAATAAGAACATAACAAATTCAATTCCAAATTTTTAATGGGAAAAAATATGGATAGAAAAGAAGAAATAATGGTGAGATGAATGGATGATTGCACATTTTTCAATGAAAGGAGAATTTTACTTAAACTTCATTTTTAGAAAAAGTTGATGTTCTTAAAATAACCATGGTGATTGCTGCAAATGGGTAAGGGGTGTGGTTGAACTCACTTCATTTTTCCATTCTTAAATGTCAGAGAAGTAAACCCCAAGTTTCAGAACTATAGCCTGAAGACAAAGCACTCATCTGAATCATCCCTTTTGTTTAATTAAAAAAGAAAACCCAAGCCCTAGCCCCTGAGATGCAGAGCCAGCTCTCTTTGTGAGGAATGTCATCATAATTGGCCTCACCTCTAGGGAGGAGAATTTTTGGAGGGAGGGCTGCAGGTTGGGTTTGTCTCCTAACACCCAGTCTTGAGGATATAAAAGAAGCACCAGGGCAGTGAAGGCACATACTTTTCTCTCCTACACCAAGCTGAATAACTGACATTAGAGCCTTCTTGTGCTGCAGCTATGGCTACTTCCTTCCTGCACAGCTCTTCTTCTACCTATGGTGCTAGCACTGGGGGTGGTGGAACCAGCAGCTCACGCCTTTCCTCCGTCCAAACAGGAGGAACCCGCCGAGCTACAAGCATGCATGGAGGATCTGGTGGCAAGGTTGCCTCCACCTCTTCAGCTAGGTATGTCTCCTCCATAGGGGGTGGATATGGTGGTGGCTTGTGTTATGGTCTTGGTAGTGGTTACGGAGGAGGCTACAGTGGCTTTGGTGGAGGGTGTGGCTTTGGTGGAGGGTCTGGTTTTGGTGGAGGTTTTGAAGTTGGTGGTGGCTTTGGTGTTTGTGATGGCCTTCTCTCTGGAAATGAAAAGATAACTATGCAGAATCTGAATGACCGTCTGGCTGCGTACCTGGACAAGGTACGAGCACTGGAAGAGGCAAATTCAGATTTAGAAGTTAAAATCCGAGACTGGTACCTGAAGCAAGCTCCCACCAGCCCAGCCCGGGACTACAGTAATTATTACAAGATAATTGAAGATCTCCAAGACAAGGTATGATATTCATATGTAGAGGAGTTCTAAGAATGCATTAGAATTGTGGAACTGCATATTCCATTTCTTTAAAATAAACTAAAATAATTACAAAATTGAAAACCCCAAACCCAAATATATTGTGGTTATGAGCATTCTAGCAGAAAAGAGTAGCTTCTTCTTAATTTAAAAAGCGTTATCCTGAAAATGTGACGTTTGTTGAAATCAAAATGATTGCACTAAAAGTAAGCAAAACCTGGCAAAATGTGTTTAGAATTATCAATATATTTATTGAGTAAGCAAATAGTAAAGAATGTGATAGGTAGGCCTCAAAGGCTGGAAAAATAATTCTCCTAGCTACAGATAAGATCAGGTGTTGTACAAACATATTTTCTAATTATGTTTCCAATTTGTTTTACACAAAGGTATCTCAGCTCTCTGATTTGCATATGGTATGTGGAAAAGAGCTTAGCATTTGGGGGTTTTCTCTATAAAAGCTGTAAGAATTACAGTGTCACTGAAGAGCAACATAACAAATTGAAATGGCTATTGCAATCCAAAAAGCATGTTTAAGCAGTGACATCACAACAGAGGTCCATTTTTTTCTACCTTCTTTGATGGTTTACAGCCTCAATAAATACCTACTATGTACTCAGGACCATGATATTTCACCATTATTCACAGGAACCTTCTTCTGTGTTTCTTAATTGCCAGATCCTTGCAGCTAATATTGACAATTCCAAAGTCATTTTGGATATTGACAATGCCAGGCTGGCTGCAGATGACTTCAGACTGAAGTAAGTTTACCTGGAGCACACTTGCCTTCTCTCTCTTTGTCTCTCTCTCTCTAAACAGGTTTCTGTTAGTATTACTTTTTATCTAGAAAATAAAGTTCTTCAGTCACTGAAGGACACATTTTGAAAATTTGGATAGGTATATTTCCTTGATAACTTCTGATGAAAAAAACCCTGGCAAACTGAATCAATGTGATGAAGGATCAGTTTGGAATATAAACCTGACAGAACACAGTATCCAGATCACTGAGCTGTTTACATAATAAATTATAGTTCATGTCTTAATTTTTTAGTGATGCTCTTAACTATTTTTACTAGCCTAAATCACAGCAGAAAAGAAAACAGGAATAGGTTGGGATTTCCACTTAAAAGGAACAGAGTGGTGTGAAGAGACCACTGTTTGGTTGCAGTAGTTCTCTCTCAAAGAGTCTGAAATTTAGAAAAGAAAGACAAAGAGTAATTTTGGACTTACTCAGCTCATAGACTCAGCAGTACATCAGACACTGCTGAAAGGATGATAAAGATACTTGCGCAACTGATTTATCTTGCAGTGATGTACCTGCAGGTTTATATTTTCTCCTCTAGTGTCCTAGGCAGAACTGGGCAATCTGTGCTTTTCTTCACACCAAATTTGAGAGGACACTGCAAATGGACTGTCCTGTGTGACAACTCTTCTATTGCTGCTGATAATCATTATTAGGCTGTGCAATGTGAAATGTCATGTACTCCTCAAAAATAAAATTAGATGGCAATGCATGTACTTTCATATGTCATAGTAGGATGTTGGGAAAAAAGATCTTTACTCCCTTTACACTTCTTTTCAACATATATGTTTTCATTTATAACCCACTGTTCCTCCTACATTCGATATAAAATTTCATAGTTTTATAGCTGTACTGAATACAAACTCGTACACATTCCAGTGCTTGTTTCTTTTTTAAACCGCAGATACGAGAATGAGTTGTTCCTGCGGCAGAGCGTAGAGTCCGATATCAACGGCTTGCGCAGTGTCCTGGATGAGCTGACTCTGTCCAGAACTGACCTGGAGATGCAGACTGAAACACTGAAGGAGGAGCTGGCTTATCTAAAGAAGAACCATGAGGAGGTGAGAGTCTGAAACAGTGCAGAGAGGAAATTACTTCCCTTTGGAATTTATGCCTCTCGGGTGGGGAGGGGGAAATCCAAACAAAAAAACCAGAATGACAACATTACAGCTTAATAAGAAGAAAACTGTAATATTAAAAGAATCCAAAGTGTGTCCTGAGAAGCATTTATCTGATTCCAAACTGTTCAGACCTGTTAGTTTCAGTTTGACATTCATAAGCACATGACAGGTCACTGAGATAGTTAAGCCGAGTAAAAGAAACATTTAAGTAACATTTAAGTTACACGTAAATATGTGTGAGTATATAGAAAGTATATCAGAAGAGTGAGCCTAATCTTTTTTGTGTCCTCTGCCTTCTGCCCATGCAGGAAATGAAAGAGTATTCAAATCAGCTAAGTGGAACAGTCAACGTGGAAATGGATGCAGCTCCTGGCACTGACCTGACCAGAATTCTCTCCGAGATGAGGGAACAGTATGAAGCTCTGGCTGAGAAGAACCGTAAAGATGCTGAGGCCTGGTTCCTCACCCAGGTATAGTTATACCAATAAACAGCAAACTGATGCACTGCCTCATTATTACTGCCCCTGCAGATGGGATGGGCCCTCCCTTTCTCAAAATAATTGAAAAATTTTTTACACAATATGTATGTGACTTTACAGTTGTTTTTTTCTTTCAGACTAATGAGCTGAACCAGCAAGTAGCCACCCATACACAAGAGATACAGACCAGCAAATCGGAGATCACAGAACTGAGACGCACACTCCAGGGCCTGGAGATTGAGCTCCAGTCGCAGCTCAGCATGGTATGGAGCTGTCCCAAGCACATCACAAGTCACTACTAGCACACTCTCCTCTTCCTCCCTCTCTATCTTGCCTCTCCTTAGACACCCCCTCTGTGGGACAAATCTGTATGCTAACCTATTCTGACGTTATTCCACTTTAGAAAGCTGGACTGGAAGCCAACTTGCGAGATACAGAAGGACGGTACTGCGCGCAGCTGGCACAGATTCAGGACCTCATCACCAGTGTTGAGGAGCAATTGAGCGAACTTCGATGTGACATGGAGCGTCAGAACCAGGAGTACAGAATGCTCATGGACGTCAAAAGTCGCCTGGAGCAAGAAATCGCCACGTACCGCCAGTTGCTGGAGGGCCAGGACTCTCAGTACGTTACTGTATACAAATCCTATGATGATTATCTAATCATTACGATGATTATCTAATCTAAGGTTAATAACATGACACGTTGTAAAGCAGTAGTTTGTGGTTGCTAAACTGACTCCAGATTACTAAATTACATTCACTGCATACGCAGCCTTTTGAGTACTGGCAAAACAGATGCCCGGCAAAATCCCAGGCGTTGCTATAACTCGAGCTAAATCTCCAGATCAATAGTGCTGATGATTTGAAAATATAAATGCAACCATTTTGACTACAACAAATTATAGAAGGCACCAGGCACCATATATATGTCTTACATAATCCTCTTGTTGCACTGGAATAATAGCCTTCAGCCTGAAATAACCTATAAAAACCTGTTCTCATTAATTCTTTAACTCTTGTTTTTCTGCACTTGTGCACAGAGGTGAAAATATTCATCATCATACACCAGTACTCCCAACTAGAAAAAAACTTGGCACAGACCACAGCTTATTCTAGTAAAATCTACATTTTAGTGCCCATTTCTCATATCTGATCTACACATGGAACTACTTTTGATTTCTGAGGAGGAATCAGCTCCTTATATTGTTTCTAGATTATGACATTTAGAGCAGAGGAGAAGTATATAGAGGCATATCAGGACCAAGAACTGGTCTGACTGCTGTTCATATTTCCTATCGAGTACATAGGAGTGGCCTTCAAAGCAGAAAGCACCTTAACAATAACACTAGTAACAACACGCCTGAGAAACAACCCATTGAAAGCAGCGGTGTGAAATCATGGCTATTCACATGCAGTTCCTGAATGGATCAATGGCTTCAGTGGACAGGGTTGGTGATGGTCATTAATCAAATATTTCTTCTTTTCTACAGGATATCAGGAGTGATCCCTAAGGATGGTAAGAAAAATTTTGATTTAAAGAGGGGCTGAAATGAATTGACAAAATAGGATTAAATAAACCTATCTTTTTTGCTTAGGATTTCTTACTAACACAGACCACATTCTTTATCATTTAGAGACAAAAATATAATACTTTATCTTATTTTATGTGCACTTTTGAAACCAGTAGCTTGCCAAAATGTTTACATGAACTCCTCATGGCATTCTAAAATACCAAAACCTCCCAAAGATTCCTAAGTTCCTCTGCTGGTTCACACAACATGAGAGATACATCCAAATGCAACATGTGAAATGCACTCTTAAGATTTACTGGATGTGGACCAGTAGGGAGAGAAGGTAAGATATAAAGGCAGTTCTGCCTTTGATATGTGAAAAAGATCTTGTGAGGAAATAAACAAAAAAAACCCCATCGCACAGCTCTTCAGTGTGTTAGCAGTGCATTTTTTTTCCCTAGTTGAATTTTTTTTTTTCTCCTACAACAGCATCTCTGAGCAGTGGAAGAGTTCGCATGGGCATGGAAGATGACGGAAAACCTGTTTCTACTCGTGAAAGGAGACTCTAATAAAGAAATACTGAATTCCCTCTTGCATATGACACCATATAAAACCAGTGCAGCCTACTCATTGGCTAATGCTAAGAGAAATATCCTTTTACTTTCTCCAAATCACAAGAATGTAAACCAAGAATGTGCAACAGCTTGATGTCTTTCCTGAAATTTGCTCTCCCTTTTTACATGATCTTTTGGCTCTATGGCTCAGAGATGACAAGCTTGTTTTCTGTCAGTAGCTATATAGTTTCCTTACAGAAGAACCTACATAATAAAGTTTCTGTTCTGCTTGTGCAAATATGTCCAGTCTAATGTTGTTTTTTTGAAGTCAGTATGGCATTGCCATACACATGACCATACACCCTCCCTAACACAGTGCTTCCTGCAACCCAAAACAAGAGATGCTCAGTGGATAACAGCAGCAATAACAATAATAACTTTAACAATAATAATAATAAAGATGATGATAAGCGGACAGATCTAAAGTGCCATTAGATTCTCCCAGGAATCTGAAGCTAATATCAGTAAAAAACTGAGAAGATAATGCAAAAAAAACCCTTAAGCTCTTTGTTTTGAATTCAAAGTGCACAACATGACTACAATTCGTGCATGAATAAAATGGACCTCTCAAAAAAAATATTTTTCCATATATATATTTATGTTCCTGCACTTCCTTCAGCAAAAAGGCAAATTCCCTTAGCTCTTGAGGAAGCACTAGGCAAGGTCCAGGTGAAATGAACTGTTCAAGCAGAGTTTGCTGTGACTATTTTGGTTTTCATACATAAGGAAGAAACTCACCAGCCCGTGCCATTCCCGCAGCTGTTGTATTAGCAACACTGGCTTTTCTCAGCAGTAAGTTAGTCTGCAAATCTACACTAGTGTAATTGAAAAGAAATGCTTAAAAAGATTTAAGAGGCTAATAAACCCCAACTTCAGAAGCATATAAAACATTTACATAAATGCTGTATTTTGTTAACATAACCTGCTTGGAAAATTTGTTGTTAGCCTCTTTGCTGTATTTCAATCCACATAATGTATCTACAAAAATGATTATCATTTCTAGAATTATGTATTTTATTTTCCTTCCAACGTCCTTAGAGCCACTATTTTTCTGTCTTCTATTTTCTGACATTTAAAAAAAAAACCTACGCTGCTGGCACCAGCTCCACAGTTTAGCCACGAACGAGGCTGCAGGATCATTGGTATACCACTGTTAAAAAATACATACTGCTGGTATTCTCACTGGAAAGAACTTAAAAGAGGTTCTTGCAAACTTCAGCAAACTTCACAATCTACCAGAAAATAAAAACTAAACAGTACAAATGTTTTTTTTCCTGATCCAGAAATCAGGTCACTATTATATGTATCGCTCAGACAGCAAGAGAGCAACATTCTACGGCCAAAGGCAGCTATCCATTTGTATTTCAGATGGAGGAGTTGAATCAACAAGTGATGGTCCCAGGACATGTAGCTGTACAATGTAGGTGTCAAAATATTCTGTCTCTACATAAACTGCAGCCTGTAAATTCAGTTCAGTTTGCTTTTGATGTTTCAATTCAGTAAACCAAGTACGATTCCCAAATAAAGCAACCGGGGACTACGCATTCCTCAGTTGCCACTGGCTTGGGCCTGCCTAGCAGCTCGCCAGCCTACAGAGAGCAGTTTGTATGAAACGAAGAGAAGTCACTATCTAATGGTGCCATCTGCCGACAAGGTCTCATTTTCTTACTCAGATCGTTGCTTTCATTCTGTACTCTGTGCTTTCAACAGTTGACTAAAAACAAGTCCCGTAGTGCCAGCCTGACAAAGGAGAGCCGTGTCTGGTTTTGAAGTAAGTTTTTTGGTCTTTTCCATGGATCCTCAACATGTGTTGCTGAAAACTGTGTGGTATCTTTTCCAGTTTGAAAAGGCTGAGCTTCAGAGAAAACACTTCCTATGTGCCAGATCACCTTTGTTTTGTATTACTTGCCAGAAAAAATGCAATTCTGTTTTTCATGATGGCATGATATTCCGTGAAGCTATCAGGGAGTAAGACAGAGGCTACTCTGTCTCACAAACTGTCAGCCTCACTGCCAGCCAAGTTGTGAATCTCACTGAGTAATTTCACGTGAAATAAATAATTCATTTTATTTCATGTAATATTATGTGCATATGTACGTATCTATATTTCAGTGTAATATTCATAGAACATTAGCTTGCTGAACCACCAGGCTAGAAAATTCAGTCTGAAATTAATCTCTCGTGAGATGAACTGAACAGCAGGATATCATTGGTTCTATTATAATTTGGGTTTTTTTCAAGTTAGGCCTTCATTTTTTTGTCTGGTGCTTCAAGCTTTTCTCGCTCTCAAGCAGCAGGGTGGATACCAAACTGTAGTTATTAATAGTAGCTGTTATCAGAGTATTTTGTGATAGCCATACCTTGTACTTACTGGAAAACCACATCTCCAATGATTAATTTCCCCAAACAATTACAAATACTAGCATTTCTATACAATGAAGTATGTGAAGAATAAGAAGGAATACATACCCAATGGAAATGTAACTGGTAAAAAGAAAATGAACAGGTGCTGAGTGGAGCTGACACAGGGCCACAAGGAGGAGCTCAAAACCTGCCCTACTCAGAAAATGAGGACTAGGAGGCACCCCAGGAAAGGGTAAAGCGCAGCAGTTCTTTATTACTGAAAAATTTCAAGTGAAACAAACAGAGGAAAAAAAAGATTCCTTCAGGTTTCTTCCAGGATAGTGTAATTCTGGTTTGCACAGTCTCTCCAACGCCACCATTCAGAATGAGTATCAGTGCTAAGTAAGATCTTGTTGAAGAGCTGAGCCTTCAACTGCTGTAAGGAAAAATAGCTGCACCGTTTCTGAGAGAGCCTATGCCCACTCAGCTTTCCACCTTTTCCCAAATCATATTCCTCTATCCTATCCCTCAGTCGCGGTCTAGAACTACTCTGAAAGACAAGGTAAACCAAATAACCCCAGCTGTTGCTATGGGAACACCTCACAATTTACCACCTACTTATCAGCATGAGGAATAAGAAAATCTTTGCAGAAGCCAGACTTGCCCGTTCTATATTTGATGGAAGAAGTTTGACAGAAGGTTACTGAATCTTTTGAGAAAGACTATTTCTGCATGATTGCCAGGTCAATTTTTAGGGCTGGTAGCTTTAAATACTCACTTGAATTTTTCGAGTGCTGTTAGAAACTCATATTCTAAATATTTTCAATAGCTAAACATAGAAATATCTTAATAGTATTAATACTAGTAACAGCAAGAAAATCCTGCATTACTATCTATTTCAACAAGACTACTGAAATATGACTGCACCTTGAATAATGAAAAAATCATTAGAAAAGATTAGAGTACCTAATTCTCATGTATTTCAACTGGAAATGGGCAGCTGAAGGGAATAGCTGGGCCTTACTCACTTTGGACTGGAGTTTTAGTCCAATGACAGAGGTCAGATAACTTCATTAAAGCCTCATGTCTCATACAGGCTGAAGCTGTGCAGTACGTTAATGACAGCTTGATAGGACATGCTGCGTTTCAGGACTCACAGACTGCTGTAATTCTAAATTAAACAGAAAAAAAGTATCTTGAGAGACCCATCCCTGCCCCAGCTCTCCATTTATCCTCTAATGGACAATACTCTTCCCCTCATAAGCAGGAAAACATAATATATGAACTACAGGGTTAGAAAAAAGTCTGAGGCAGAGCTGATCCTGTTCCACACCTACTGATTTTAGCCACACCTCGCTATTATAATATGAAAGAAAAAGGAAAAAAAAAAACAAAACAACCAAAAGGAAAGCAATCCGGTGTGTGGCTGTGATTCCAAATAACAACAACAGTGTGTGCAGGCTCATAAATTCTTCAGAATTGACCAAGAGGAAGCACGTTTCATGATGACACAATCTTGTTGCTGTAGTCATTCATCGAAGGGAAACTCCCACAGGAAAAGGCATAAAGCTGCTTAGGGAAGGCTAAGAAGCTGCTCAGTGCTAGTCAGTCAAACATTGGGTTAGATTCACAACAGAGCTAAACATGAGTACCAGCCAAGGCCCTTTTCAAATTTTTTCTGGGTCCCTCAGGGGTAGTTCAGGGTGTGGTTTGGCCCAGCAAGGAACTTCTTACAGACCTTCAAGTGCAGCGGGTGGTGCCAGCAGCACACATACCTCTTTCTCCTCTGCCAGACCCCTCTGGCCGGCTACTGGAGGAGGGGCACCTTGGGGAGGCTTCGGCGAGCACCATGGGGAAAGCATCTTCCTGGGTGGGAATGAGAAACAGACTATGCAAAACCTGAATGACCGTTTGGCTGCCTATCTGGACAAGGTCCGTTCCTTAGAAGCAGCTAACGCTCAGCTGGAAAGCTGCATCCTAGAGTGGCACAAGACAAAGTCTCAAGGAAAGAGGCATGACTTCAACCAATACGAGCAAAACGTCACTGACATGCAAAGACAGGTAAGTCAGAGCTGTAAGTGACTATGTCATTCTATGCTCTTTTAAGGAATCTGGGTACTCATTTATGCTGATGGCTTTCCTTTAAAGAAAGTTAAATAAAACCTTTTAAATGTTAGAAATACTAACGAAAGTAGTTACAGGACCTGGGCATAAACATTCTTTGTGTTCACAAGGAGGAGAACGGAGTACAAGAAAGAAAGGCTGGAGGGAGACAAGGGGGATTCTGCAAAGACTGGTAGTGTAAAGAGATTTGTCTGCTGCCAAGTGTTCGTTTCTGTACATGAAACTGTGGTTTGAGTGAGTATGTCTGGCAGAATTTGGTCTTTTTGACTGCACATGTATTCAAGCAAATTACAAAGCAGGCAAACTGAAGAGACTGCCTTCTTTCATGCATGCTGTCTTTAGACATACTGTTGCATTTCATTTCTTTGATTCCTGTGGTAGCAGACAATGAAACTACAGGGGTTTTGGGTCCAATGAGCTTATGTAATCAGATGGAAAAATACTTCATTGTAATTAAGAAAATAGCAGTGACAAATTCCTTGTGGATGTTTTCACTGTAATTAAAAGGAGAATTTCTGGTTCCTGCCACTAGTTAATATTAACGTTCGACAGTAACTCACTCAATCTCCCAAACTCACGTGTCTTCAAATTTAAACATAATATTAATCTGTATTCATAATGAACATACTTAGCACTGTAACTATCTGTGTGACTAATCAGTGTAATTAACTTTACATAGCCATACGGGGCAAAAACCAAAGCTATTCCAAATGCAATGTTGTAGTTTTCCCTCCGCTTTTTATAATATGGTTTACTTGGCATTCTCAAGACCCTGAGAAATTTTTTTTCAAAAGGGCTTAGAAATGGTATTACCCCGCATCTTTGCTGATTGAGGCCAGGGACTTAAATCAAACTCTCTGCTCACTGTTAAATATATTGCCTCCAGGCAGAAGATGAGGCACTCCGACCACAGACAATGTGTAAGGAGAGCCAGAATTGTCATCACCTATTTCTGTTTTAAGGATAAAGAAAGGTCATCCATCTCCAGACCTATCACTTGAGCACTTTTCTTAACTGATCCAGAGATAAAAACTTGTTCATCAAGAATATAAATGTGTTCACATTGATTCGGAATTAATAAATCAGAACAATTTAGGAAGACAATAAGACTAAAAACATAATGCTGATTGGGGTAAAGCCCTCACTTTTGAATAGGTTGTACCAAAACACTTATTTTTAACACTCACCACTTAAATGGCTATCACTGGCGACAGGCACTTTTTAGACTAATGGCTGTCTCAGCCAGCATGTACAGAATGTGGTGCTCATGCTGGGGAGGAAAGGCTATTAAAGGATTATTTACAGATGAAAATTCAGTGATTTAACCCAGAACTTTTACTTTCCCTATAAATTATTGCAATTAGCACCATGACTGCCAGCAAAATCAGTGAAAATATAGCATCTGTTTATTAATCATAATTAAATTAATTAACCATGAATTAAAAAGGTGAAGCTAATTTAGCACCTAAAATGAAATTTAGACAAAATTTAGGATCCTATATCCAATAACCCAGGAAGTCTATGATGTACTGGCTGTCTAAACTTGGAGGCATTTAATCATTTGGGTCCTACATTTTGGACCACACTCTTCCCTGGATACCTGAATTCTGGATGAACATGCCAGATGGAGCAGCAAGATGCCTTGCTCCAGCCTGACTCCATTCTAACCCAGATACAAAGTAAAACAGCACCAGTTCTTCAGGTAAATGTCTCATTCACACATCCTGTACTGCTAAATAAGCAAACTGATTTACAGAGCATTCAAGGAGACAGGACCAATGCTGTTGGACAAAGGACACAAGACATGCTGAGGAAGAAGTCAGCGCAGGAAGCCTTCTTGAAAAAAATCTGTTTTGAGAAGGAATTTGAGTGTATTTTGTATATAATAATGTGTGAGTTCTTAATTAAGTTATCTGTAAGTTTGCAGATTGATATTAGTGATGCACCCATATTCATGATGGATGTAGTGAAGCAATCTGTATCATTATAAACAGATAAATGTCCACATTTGAAATGCACCGCTAACTGGCATAGCAATCAATATCGTACAGCAGCTGGCAAAACACTGACAATTGTAACTCCTTTGTTGTATTCCTTATTCCTTCAGATTGCACAGAAACAGTCATAAAGCATTTATATAAATGTGTTGCTGTGTTGCATGATTATGAAGTGGCACAAAGTTGAAGAACTCACACATTGCTTTCTCATTGCCTTATTACCTTCCATAGTAAAATTTACCATTCTCTAAGGACGGATTCAAGAATTGCCTCTTCTCTTGACAACAAATTCCAGGCAATGACACATTTAGGGTATTGTTATACTTCTTCAGCTGGGCTTGATCATGTCCCAGGGCAGTACCAAGGTGTGCTGCTAATTGCTCAAGAACGTACAGTCTGTTAACAGATTAGTTAAAACATTCCACAGGCACCTTCTTTGTCACTATGAGAGGTAAACTTTTGACACTTCAGGACAATTTTGTCATTTCCTTTTTTCTTTGTGATTCATTTAGGTGTGGGAAGTTTTACATCAAGGTGCTGAGAGCTCTGTAAATGGCTAATGATTTCTGTACAGCCATAATGCACCTTGTTTTGCTATGTAAGTGCTGAGTGAAGGCAGCTGTTGGAACTGCAACCATGCTTCTCTTTCCTCTTTGTTAGAGAAGGACATGATGTCCCACAATTATTAGTTCCTGCTAATTATGTATGAGTTCCTGCTAGAATTCTTTCAAAGATTTTGAATGGAATACTGAGCTTTTCATATTCAGATCTATAGTTCAAAGCCATTTCGTGTTAACAGGGGCTTACAAGTCTTTTCGGTGCATGCTGAGTACACCAAATGATGCAGTGCACTTTCTCCTGCACCTTTTAGGGCAATTTTCAACATCCCAAAGCAAAATCAGAAATGTGAATTAATCACTCCATGCTGCTGGATGATTCAGTACAGTTATAGGTGAATAACTGAATGGACCATGACAACTAGATGCCAGTGTTATTCTCAAAATGACAATCCATGCAACTCCAGACTGAAGCACATGGTGGACTTGAGGGGTCCTGCTCATGAGTTGCTGTGACCATCGTTATGCCTCTGCATCACAACACTGATTCAGCAAGGTGTTGATGCACATGCTTACTTTTTAGCTTATGTTTAATTCCAGTGTTTTGATTGTATTCAGACACAGCTTAATGATTCTTACTGAAATTTGCCCCAAAGATGACCAAGGCTGCTTTTCCAGCAATGCTAAACAGAATCAAAATCAGTTCACAAAAAAAGAGGAAGACAGTGATTGTTATTCTGTAATATACCATGAAGTTTGTGTAATGTTCATATCCTCTACCTGGCCAGGAATAAGATGAGTCCTCCTGCTTCATATCCAGAAAAGTAAGACACAGAGGAAAGTAAGATTATGGACAAAAATTGCAGAAACATCTAGGTGAATCAGGAAACCAAGCTTCTTTTATTCATGTACTCTCCTTAACATGGGACTTCTACTATTTAGATGCTTCCTACAAGCAGCAGGGAGTCTAAAACAGCACAGGTTATTCACCACCACCGTATGGCAACACTGAGTCTCCTGTTGGATTCTCTGTTTTCCAGATTGAGGATGGCAAGATCACCAATGCCGGTATCCTTTTACAAATTGATAACGCTAACATGGCATCCGAAGACTTCAGGCTCAAGTAAGCTCTTCTTTGGTTTCCTGATTAAGTTTGAAAGAGGATTAAGCAAAATACTGCTTTTTCTTGATAATCCAATATGAAACTGATTTTACTGAGGTTTTATGGTGATACTGGATAAATAAAACTGATGTAGAACATAAAAAAAAACCAAAAAGGGTAAAAAGGATGTAAAAACCACAAATTATTGCTGAACAATCTTGAGTCACCCTGTTTATGATACTTAGTTCAGGTCCTGAAGAGCAGGTTTTACAGCAGACACTTGATACTTGTGACAAAAGGCATTTAAAACTGTCATCTGGGAACACAAATTAACCCTTCTCTGCACTATGCTTCCCCAGTCCAGCCCAAATCTATTTCCTGTACTTATCACCTCTTCTGTCCAGCTCCACAGGAAATACCTGTCCTTCGGTATCTTCTGCTTTGGATTCTCATAAGTTTTGCCACAGTAAATGGGCCAGTGCTTCCTTGGCTACCAGTACACAGTTTGATTTTTCAGTGCATTGTTGAAAGATAGTTCTCAGACCAACTAAAAAGCCAAAATGTTTGGACAGAAAACCTCCAGGCAGATCTTTGCAAAGGAAAGGAATTTACATTTCTGTAAGTTAGACTTCTTAGGAATCACGAACATTTGTCTTATTTTCAACAGATGATGATCAGCTATTAAAAAAATATCTCAGCTTTTGGTAATATTGTAACAAACTTAAAGACTCTGAACACTGTAGGCCTTATATAGCCTTGCCTTTCTTTCTTTATCATTCAATAGTGTCATAAAAATGAAACAGTGGAACTACTTTGAGAGACTGGAATCATAGAATGAGTCTGATGGCTTGAATGTAGAAACATCAATAGAGCTCACAAAAAATGAAGTAAAGGGAGAGATTCTGAGGAGCAAAAGTGCTTCATATGCCCAAGGGAAGATATGGCAGTGTCTTTCTGACTTTGGCTGCTACAGATGGCAAACTGCAAGAGGTTAGAGAGGAATGCTAATAACAGGCTTCCCTGACATTTTTCCCGTTTTCTGAAGGACTGAAAAGTTATCATTTTGGAATAACTACAGAAAGCATTGACTGTTGATACTGTTTTCACATCTTTATTGGCAAATTTTTGAGAATCATATTCTCAAAGCTTTCACAACCTGGTGAATGTTAAAATGCAAAAAGGAAAATTAAAGAAAGAGCAATTATTTCACACCATATAGGAGGAGTTGTGAGGAAGAGAAAAACAGTAATGAAACACATCTTATTTTTAAGACTATTCAAGAATATTAGAAGAACATATTTTAGAAACAGAATGTGTTTCCTTGGTTTTTTGTTCTCTCTAGTTCCCTACATAGAGGACTTAAGCAAGTCTACTTCTTTTTGATACTACTTATACAAGAGGCTGGAAGCAGTCTGTTCCCAACAAGTATGCTTTATCTTCTTTTTCCTCATAAAGGTATGAAGCAGAGAAGTCTCGCAGGCAGGGAGTGCAGCTTGATGTTGAGAACCTGCGGAAGGAGCTCGATGGCCTGACCATTGTTACAACAGATCTGGAAATGGAAATTGAAGGCTTGAGAGAAGAGCACATCCTCAGGAGGAAAGACCATGAGGAGGTAGAAAAAGTTCCACTTGGTAAAATCCTATCACACAAATCTTGGCTACCGTGTAATTAACTTGGAGTAAGATCCACAATCTATAAACGGGATTGATGATTCAGAACCCAATCATGTTTCTAAAGAAGCCAATGAGAGTCAGATGAGGCACAAAGTTTGTGTACTGCTTTACCAGTTAAATTGGGATTTCAGAAAGAATAACAAATTGCTCTATTTTCTCCCACTCTTTTCTAGTCACCTACCCCTCTGTCNACAGTGGTCTCTGTTATTCCCACATATATAATACCACTGCTTGACAACATGCTGTTTTCATTTTGCTTGATCTGATGTTGTTTTCAGTTATTACCTAATGCAGAACCAAACATCCTACTCAGTATCTGTGGATTATTAAAACAGAGAATAGAAACACAAGGGTTACACAGCAGTAGGTGAAGCTGTCTTTGGCTGATCCCCTTATAGCTAAGGATACCACTGAACAGCTATAATAAACCAGTTCTTGGAAGCAGGGCAACCAACAGAGGCATCAGTATGTCCAGTTGATCTGCATTTTGGAGGCCGTGATGTCATACCCTGAAATGCTACTTTGCCTGGGTGCTTTTGAAAATGGTACCTAGGACATAAGTGTGTGCTACACCAAAAGGAATGTTACCATACCTGCTTGACTTGTCCTGTAATTATGTTGTTTACAAAGTAATTATATGCTTTAATCCAATTATTCCTTTAACAATTACATAGAACTTTTACACTACTCTCCTGTAAACTTAGTTCCATAAATATTAACATACAGGGTAAGAAAGATAAAATTACTGTTAGATTTTCATCAAAGGGTCTGGGTTTCTCATAGATAAATAAATAAAAAATGTCAGCGCTTCTTCATTAAGTATATATCTTCCAGAAACATTATATGAAAAGATCTTCTCATGTGTTTTTTATTGAGTTCTCTAGCACAGTTCTGCCACAGAAGCAGATATAAGTCACTGGTTTAAGTCACGTCATAGCATTATCCATATATACATAGTGTTATTTGCTATACAAATAGTGTTAACTGAGTATATATAACAATTAACCTACCATAATGAAAAAAATATTTTGAGTATTGTGAGAGGATGGAACTGAAGAAGACAAGACAGGAATGAAAACTTTCCACTTTCATAAACAAGTTTGCTTGTTTCCTCTGCTAATGTATGAATAGCATATGGAAGCAAATCGCTCATCACAAGACTTCAAAGTCAACGTAAAAGTAAATGCAGCACCTCCTGAAGACTTAGCCAAGATTCTAGCAGAAATAAGAGAAGATTATGAAGCCATAATTGAAAAGAATCGTCAAAGCCTGGACAGTTGGTACAAAGAACAGGTAACAGCTATTTTCTGCTCATTTCAAAGATCCCTGTTGCTGTACATGACTGATCAGAATCAGTAAGCTTTTCTCTTGCTTTTTGCTCCATAGAGCACAGCTATGTCTCTGGCTGCAACTTCCAATCCAGAACAGATACAGCGCAATGAGAACGAGATCAAGGATCTAACACGTACCTTACAGTCCCTGGACATTGAGCTGCAGGCACAGATGAGTAAGGTATCTATTGTAGACATCCGTGGCTGGTCACTGTTACTTCATATATTCTCAGAAATTGTCGTGGACCAATTCTTCCTTTAAATCCACAGCCTAGCATAACTTTATTGTAGTTATGAAAGTGTCAGTGAAATTGGAATTTGGATCATGCTTGACTTTGCCAGAATGTGCAAACTAGATTCAGCAATTATCACCACAAAGTGAAAAATGTATGTCTCTCCTTAGAATAAAATATGGGGAGAAGAAACAGAAGAGATGGGATAGTTGACTCCATGATCTAAAAAGAAAAAATGTCCAAGACAGATAGTAATACAAATTTCATATTTACAACCCCTATTATAATGCGTGAAATATTTGAACTGTGAAAAATGTTGGTGGGGAATCTTCAAAAATATTACTCAGCTCTTGTACAGGTTAAAGCCCATATACCCATGACTTGGAGACTTTGGAGCAGTTCTGGACAGTGAATGCAGAAACTGACAGAAGAGTTAACAGTTACAGGAGCACAGCTTTGCCGCAGAAAGAATATGGCAGGGATAAATTACTCAGTCTTTGGCTCTCATTATGCACACATGACACAGCTTCATTATTCTGCTGTCTTCACATGAATAGTCATGCAAATGCATAAGTATGTAAATTACCACTGTCTTAATTTTGCAATCTTCTAGCCAGAGACCAAATTTGCTGGCATTTCTGCATTATATCTACCACATAAATAATAATCATAGTATTGGTATTATCTGCTCTGTCAGAAACACATGCTGGAAGACACCTTGGCTGACACTCGGAATTACTATGCTGTTGCACTTCAAAACATGCAGCAGATCATCTCCAAATGTGAGGAAGAGCTCAGCCAGGTTCGTCGTGACATTAAGCAGCAAAATAACCAATACAAGGTTCTTCTTGGGATCAAAACCCGCCTGGAGAAGGAAATTTCCACTTACCGCCTGCTGCTGGAAGGGAATGTTGATGGGTAAGGCAAAGCTGCCCTGACTGGAATAGAGGAGAAGACAGTTCTCATATTCGGGTTATTTGTTTGTTTGCTTGTTTATGCTTAATCAAAGCTTGTGAGTTCCATACTACATCAAGGGTTGGTATTTTAATGTGATGGATCATAATAAAAAGCTAGAGCCACTTAGTATACAGAGAAACTTGTACCCAGGTAATTTGGATCACCTAAATTAATATAACTTTATTAAAAAAAAAAAATCTACATTCCCACAGC
The DNA here is from genome assembly GCA_013401315.1 of Balaeniceps rex. NCBI lineage: Eukaryota > Metazoa > Chordata > Aves > Pelecaniformes > Balaenicipitidae > Balaeniceps > Balaeniceps rex. The sequence goes on from VYZW01043845.1 coordinate 49,048, forward strand.
ATGCCTATCTCAACATAGGAAAAATGCTGACTTCAGTAAAATTCATAGTCATTTCCTATCTTCAAAACAAGTTCTAGATCAAAAAGAAGCCCGGAGACAAGTTTAGATCTTTTTTGGTCAGCCATCTGCAGTTCCAAATACCAGCACACAAAATCTGTACAGTATGCCCTTCTGCTGATGGGTTGTTTCTTTCCCCATCTCTGCCTTGTGTGAAATCTCTGCATTCAGAAATCTTTGGGCCTCTCTATTCTTTATTCTCTCATCTTATATACAGAGTATGGCTTATTTATACAAAATCAGAAAAAGAAAGATTAGCAGCCTTTATAACTGAAAATCTCAGGGAGGCAGGACAGTATGGCACCAAGTATGGGGTTATTTGTCAGAAGCCAGAATGGGATCAACTTGAGCAACTCAGAACATATGAGAAACAATGCAACTGTCCACAGTAGAAACAGTAATGAATGTACATGGGAACAGTTTCAGGTGAGAGTATCTGTACCTAAGACTACCAAAGAGGAAAAGTTCTCATGGTATAAAAGCATCATTCTTTTTTTTTTATTTTATTTTTATCTCTTTTCATAGTGGTATGAGGTCTCCTTAGAATCAGGGAGAAGAAAGGGATGAATAACTTCTTGAAATTAGTATAATCATTAGTTTTTCTCTATTTTATTATCTTTACAGGATAGCAAGAAAATCTGAATCAAAAGCTAAAGGTAAAAGTCCTATTTTGTTCTCTATAGTGACTCTTAATTATTGTCATTTCCAATCAAATTTTACTCAGATAATTTTAACCTTACATGAATGAACTACGAACGGTTTGCACAGCAGTTAATTCTCGTGTAGGCCATATTTGAGAATAATTTCAGTGATTCATCGGTCTTGTGAAGGGCTCCACTTCAGAGCACATTCTGCTGTGTCTGCCCACTTGCGGACTACCTTCAGAGTGACCTCTGTTAGTCAAACACATTGTCCAAAGCTCAGGCTCAAGACTAAAGCTTTCATGGTATATGAGGAGGCATAGAGACTCCATTTGGTGACTAAAACAGTGTTAGGGCTTGAGAGCAAACAGAAAATCTGCATGTCTGGAAACTCATACTCTGGCATGAGCATGACCTACAGACACTTAGGTTAATCTGCTCTGAAGTTAGATTTGCATTGGCTGGGATGTAGCTGTGTTATTCATTTGCCCTGACCTGGACAAGACTCGGGGTGACTTTCTGGCAGTACATTTCACAAAGAGCAATAATAAGTATTAACTTAAAGGGAAACATGTAAAGATAAATCAGTTGAGGAGGTAGCTGGTAAATTACTGTAAATGAAGCTTTCCCTGCATCATCTTGTCTCAGCATTGCTTTTTGTCTAATTAACCTTTCTTTTTCTTTCAGAACATGCTAGGCTGACCAATCGAAAGATCAAAGCAATTGTCCATGACAGTGTGAATGGGCAGGTGGTATCCTCCACCATCAACGAGATCCACCAGCAAGCATGAAGTAAAAAGTTCTGCTAACTACTGGCTTTCCTAGCGGGCTAAGCTCTGACAACGCTTCTGTGCAACCACGCGCTGTGTGTTGGTCTCCCTGTGTGTAAAACAGGGATACTATAGTGAACTCTCTCCTAAAATGATTTGCAGCCTAATAATGAAAAGTGCCATACGGAGCTAGGTATAGCTGATATTGTTAGTTTAAAGAGCTTTTAGTCATCAAAACGCCGAAGAAAAGCTATTCAACAAAAAGGACTGGCTGAGCTGGTAACATATGTATTATGCACATCTCACTGGGGCATGAATCTCCATCTGTGATTCATTTATTGCTCTGCAAATTAACTATAATTTAAAGTAAATAATCTCACAGCTTTTCTCCTGGTCTTATGTCTCTCATCATATACCTCACTGCAGCCAATAAATTCTTTTCCATTACTTGTTCTGGTTGTTGGAATTTCCCATTTTGCTTTTTCTTACATATGCACCAGCCCAAAGTGGCAGTGTTAGGGATATAGGTCAAGACTGCAAAAGCCTCATTGTTTCAGGAGTTATAAAACTGGAAGGACACACAAAAGAAGAAAAGAGGTGACGCAAGTTACAGATGACGTTTACATAAGCAAAACTATTAAGACTTCCCTATATGCAACTTTTCAATGTCACCGTTTAAAACAGCATTATTAGTGGGATTGTTGTAAAGTACAGTTTATTAAAATAGTCACCCTAGAAACATTTCTTTATTCTTCAGCTTTAGAGGAATTTTCTTTAACTGTCTTTACGCACTTTCCTCCAAAGATTCTAAGTACTTTTCCAGATACTCTCATTCTTTCTCAGTGACCCTTTTAATCAAAAAAAACATTTCAGTTATTTGCTTTCATATTAATGTTCATTGTTTTTGTTGATGGGTTCTGTAGTCAGGACAGACTGGTACAGGCAATGCATACTGACATAAGGGGAGAGGCCCAAGTTCTTTAGCCAAAGCCAAGCTTCTTGCCCTTTCTCAGCAGGAGACCCTAACAGTAACAGGAAAATTTCCAGTGATATGCAAAACTAAAAACTGAGCAAGAAAAAGAGAAATATTATTAGGTCTGTTTAGATGAGGAAGACTGTAAAGCAGAATGGAGACAAAATGCAGCATAATGAGTGTCTGTACGGATTTGCATTCCAAAGTCAATGTCTGTATATAAAACAGTGTGTTCAGGGCAGTCTCACATTCATGAGCGAAATTGTCACTGTACTCTTTCATACCTACTCATAAGGGACTTTCATAAAGGATTCCTGTTACCTGCTTTGCTTTGAAACAAGGCTCACAAAAGAAAGCGAAAATTTCAAAGAAAATGCAGATTTAAAATAAACAAAGTCCATCTCGATGAAACAATGTTTTCTTACTGGCATGTTAGGACCAGTTCATGATTCCCCTTCGCCCCCCGCCCCCGACTCTCCACCCTTGTTGCACAAAGAGATCCCAAAAGCATTGAATGGATTACCTAATCGTTTCTTTAAATTGGGTAAAACTTGTAATACAGGATTAGTAACTCTTGGCTAATTAACAATGTCCTTCCTTATGGCTTACCAGATCTAACAAGCCAGACCTGGTGTTTGTAGCATCTGGACAAAATGTGCCTAGGTTTTCTTTGAACAATTTTCTGTGTTACTTAAAGCTATATTCATTTACCAAATTTACAGAGCATAACCGCATTGCTGTGATATAAATAATTATAAAAACTTCTAGGTAGCCCCTTATTTCTAAATCAAAGGAAAGTATCTATGCTTTGTGCTAGGTTTTGATTGTGCTGAACTACAAGGAAAGAAGAAGGAAAAATGAATAATTGAAGTGCTTTATAGAACACGCCTGTCTTTATTTCACATTCTTGAGCAATGCATTGGCTTTACTCATGTCCTAGTGTCCTCTCATGCAGAGGCGAGAGATGCACTCCTGTCCTGGTTTTGGCTGGGTTAGAGTTACTTTTCTTCCTAATAGCTGGCATAGTGCTGTGTTTTGGATATAGTATGAGAAGAATGCTGATAACACACTGATGTTTTGGTTGTTGCTGAGTAGTGCTTGGACTAGTCAAGGACTTTCTTTTTCAGCTTCCAGTGCTCTGCCAGGTGTGCGGGGGGCTGGGAGGGGACCAGCCAAGATAGTTGATCCTAACTGACCAAAGGGCTATTCCATACCACATGATGTCATGCCCAGTATATAAACTGGGGGGAGTTGGCCGGGGGGCAGCAATCGCTGCTCGGGGACTGGCTGGGCATCGTTTGGCAGGTGGTGAGCGGTTGCATCACTTGTTTTCTTTTTCCTGGGTTTTGTTTGTCTCTCTTGTTCTCCTTTTCATTGCAATAATTATTATTATTATTATTATTATTATTATTTTATTATTAAACTGTTCTTATCTCAACCCGCGAGTTTTCTTACTCTTGCCCTTCCGATTCTCTCCCCCATCCCACCAGGGGGGGAGGGTGAGTGAGCGGCTGTGTGGTTCTTGGTTGCTGACTGGGGCTAAACCACGACAACTCCCTGCATTCCTGTGTTACGCTCAGCTATGGTCCAAATGCTACTGGCTAAGACGTAGCAGAATTCCCATTCCATTCCACTGCTCTGATGATTTTAACCTTCTCTTACAACTGTGTCATTGCATTCTGTAACAGTCAGACCAGTACAACTCACAACACTGACCTCATAGTTCACTCCGTTTACTAACATCATCACACATTGATGGCTCTAACACATCCATTCAAGTTGCTGTCTTTTAATAAGTGAAGTAAACCACTTAGACCTTAAACATATAAACATTAGTTACACTACATTCTGTTTCTAAATAAAAGCAAGTATTCTATGGCACAAATTGCTTATTCCTGGAGACTTTCTCATGGCTTTAGAATACTACGTATAATTGCAGATTTCTTTTCTGTTGAACAGCTTAAGACACTGTGTCACCGGCCATATGTTGCCCTATATCTAGTGGTTATTCATTATTTCTGAATTTGTGTTCTGGTACATAAGCTATGCATTTCTAAATGTATTTAGGGTAGGTCCACACCCTAAATAATAAATAATGATACTAATATTTACCACTGGCGTGCACTGTTAACATTTTATTTTCACCACATGCTGAGAGATGAAGTTAGGGAGATAATGAATGGGGGTAGTATTATCATTCCTATTTTATTGCTTGAGAAATTGGAAAAAGCGATGACACAACTTGCTTAAGGCTGCAGAGAAAGTCACTGATAGCGATTAAATTAGAATTCATCACTTCACAGCTTCTACTTACCCCAGCTATTAGATAATACAACTTCCGCGAAGAGCAGTTCTCTAGTTACAGCAATCCTTTCTGTATCTGATCACACTGAGGAGCTAATTTGACTGATTCATTTCAAGTGTGTACTGCCGGTCAAGACCCTGCATATACTTTGATGATGTTCTTCAATTTACATGTGCCAATAACCCTACTAAAATTAGTCCTGTACAGAACACTATGCCTGGGTGTCTTTGGTGATTTGGCAGTATTTGGGAATCTTTAAAAAAGAGATGGCATATGTGCTTCCTTCTCTTAGTCTCAGATCAGTGTCTTGAAGGAAAGGAAATCTTCAGGAGTGTGATACTGTATTGCTTGAAAAATTATTTTATTAATTCACTGTATTAAAACTGATTGAACCGTGCTAGCTGGTATTTATTCTACTTCAGTATTAAATATACACAGAAGTGCTGCTTCAACATCAAGGAAGTGACTTGACCCAGGCCCAAAGAAACTGCAATTTTAAAAATTTGAAATATCATAAAAAATGGCACACTCAAAGTGAACATATTCTATTTCCCATAAATGGAAGAGGATAGAAAAAAAATATCAGTAGGAGATAATGTCATTTCTAAGTCTAAGTGAATGATGTAACAATACTTTTGCAAACTAACGAGACACAGGAACTCACGGTCTATAAAAGGAGGCTGAAACCATCAGCATTCACAAACTACTTCTTGTAGTTTCACCTGCCATTTAAGGAAGTCCTGCACTAAATAATAATCCTCCAACGTGATTTATAACAGACTTGAATGCACTCCAGAATGTGTATGAGTCACAGCTCATTTCACTTGTAGAAATGTTAAAACTTATTAAGGTATATTACAATACGCAGCTTTGGTAAGTGAATTGTTGATCCTCTGGAAGAAGTTTGCAATGAGGTAATGCAGTAATGGTTTGTGCTATTAATCACACATTCTTTCTGGTGATGTGGCCACACATTGGCAGGTTTCTTTCTTATTTATGAACACACTATTTCTGTAAAATGCAAAATTTTTGCTTTCTGCCTGCCTTGTTAATACAGATGCAAAATTAACAAAGTCATTTCAGAAATAGAAGAAAAGAAAATCTAGCATTTATAACACCGCTAAAAACACTGTTTGCATCCTATTATTGAAGCAGAGAGAATAGGCAGAAGAGCCGGTAAAACATTTCACAATGTCCACACCCTGACCTATAAAAGTTTCTACAGTTTTGCTGGGAGATGCCTGTTCCTGTGTATGAATAATTTAGAAAAGGGAAGGATCTATAAACAGGGAAGCAAGGAAAGAATAATGCTTGAGAGCCCTGCACCCCCCCCCATCCTCCCCACGTCCTGAATTATACAGCAAAAGCATCTTAATTATTGACTCTACTTGTACACTTGGCTTCGTGAAATCACAAGTAATTTTTTACTGTGTATTGCTTCCTCATAATTCCTTCCTCAGTAAATTGTTTCTTTTCAAGTTGTATTTTTATGATATTTTTAATTGTATGACTATACTGAAATGACCTACTTGAGCCACACATCTAGGGATTGGCATAAAAGAATTGTTTGCAAAAACATCACATTAAACATAAGCATCAATATATTACAGTTTGGATTGCCCCTATGATAGAAGCGCACAGTACTAGACGTGACCTAATGGTGAAACAGGTGCCTGGCTGCTTGTTCTGGACATATTAATTTGCCTTTTGAAAGCCTGAATATGCATCAGAAGCTTAAAGGCATAAAATCATAACATCAGCTGTGGTAAAGACACTTTCAATAACTATCTAGACTTCAGAGGTAAATTTTTTTGCTTTCCAACATCCTAAGGACAAGTCAAAAGGAGTTAATTCGATAGGCTGTTACAAGGCTCTATATAAAGCAACAAAAATGAGGAATATAATTTGAGAAAAACGTATTTCAATTTAGAGGAATAATTATTTGGAGCAGGCAGGGAAAAGAAGGAGAAACAAACAAGCTGAAGTAGCTGACAAGCTATACAGTACTTCTTTACAATAGAAGCTAATAGGCTGCTACTTTTAGAGAAGTACCAGCTTTGGCTCAGATCTACACCCCTAGATCATGCCTACAAGAAACTAAAGCATAAAATGCATACAACAAATACACTGGAAGCAACTCTTGCCAGAGCAATTTCAAAGAAGGAAATCTGTAATGTTGCTGCAAGTAGATAGAAATTGCAATTTTAAAGTTATCAATGCAGGAAAAACCCCACTTTTTCATTCCTTATTAGTGAGACAAATTATCAATTTTTGGAAGCCATTTCGGTGCCCAGGCTCTGTTTCTTAGTTAATCTCACCACAGAACAGTCTCAAGCCAGTTACCAAGACATTTTGTGAATGGACATATTCCACTGGAAATAACATTGCTACTATGCAGAAAAAAAACATAAAACCAAAACCAGACAAACCTTTTCTTTAATGTCTAGAGTTTATTGCTGTCTAAAAATTAAGATACTCAAGCATCAGTCATAAAGAAAGGGGCATAATTTGAAGGGATAATGAACATTCCTGTCCTCAAAAATTCAGCTTTCAAGATTTAGAAAGGCAGATAATACTTGTTGCCATTGCTTACAAACTCACTGCCATACACAACGCTAAACTCATAATTACAGCTTGTGGCAGTGAAGATAAATATTACTTTAAACATTTGGCCACAAGAGTTATGCAAAAAATTTTTCTTCTGGATATAGGACCAGAAAAGTAGGTAATATGTGAAATTTTGTTATGTAATATGTGAATTTCATTAACCATGTTCAGGTTCCAGCATGGATTCTCCCCTTGTAGCAAGTAGATTCGTACACGTAACTCTTTTAAGAAGGCATGTGGTGGCCTCTAGTGACGAACAGGTTTATACACATTATGCTGTATAAATGGCCTGCGAGTGGGACTGCTATGACTAAGCATTACCACAGGAACCACTCCTTTTGATAGCTGTGCCTTCTGTGAGACTCCTAAGGCTAGCGAACAATTTTTAACTGGCAATTTCTGTTGAAGCATTTGTGTAATGGACACTCCTAAAAGTGCACAGCTTTCTCAAGGGGAGTACTGAGATGTGGGGCTTTTTTTTTTCTGCTACCTGATTGCCTGACACAGATCCTGAAGCTGGGATAGTATTTCAGGTTCCTTCTCTTTACAAAGCAAGCAACCCATCGTTTGCTTCTGGTTACACAAATAGTGGGAGAGGGGATGCCACGTGGTCACTAGAATGTACTGAAAAGATGATTTACCAGAGTGGTCCCCAAACAAAAAGCTCCAGTCATGCAACTGCCCAGGCAACTCCTGACAGTTATGAGTGCAATTATACCCTTGAAAAAAAAATTAAGATTTTTAATTTTTTAAATTAAGGTTTGGGGGTTCCAAGCGTGATACAATTCAGGTCCCTGAAACCACAAGGATTAGCAAAAAAATCTACACAAATGTGAATACAATGCAATACAGTGTGTTTGTACATATCGTTTATGGCATACTATCAGTGTCTGCATATATTTGCACAAGGCCATGAAAATTGTATTTGCTTACTGAATCATATGAATATGCAATATTTTCTCAAGGATACTGAACTATGCCAGCATTACGGAACTGAGAAAACCAGTAAACTGAGATATTCTCCAGCTTACTGGTTTTCTCATTCCACTGACACCTCAGTTGCACACATTTTTTACAATGGAAAAAGATCTGCCTGGTAGTCTTTTAGATCATATTAGAGCTGATATTAATGATACTTTTAGGGGAGAAAAAAAGAGAAGGTTCATTTGTATGGCCTGGAGCTGTTATTGTTGGCACTGAACTCTGATTCTATTCGAGGAGAGCAGCTAAGACAGGAAAGGCAGCTCCTGTCTTTCATTTCCAACCTGTGGTTGGGGAAGGATGTAACCAACACGTTGTCTTACGCACCACTCCAAGATCTGGAACATTTCTTTAAGTGTCATACTATTTAAAGTGATGTTTTAAATGTAACTCTCTGGTCAAAAGCTCAAAGCAGAAAGAAATAAGGTGTAGTGATTTGATGATTAAGATATTTTCATTGGACAAAAGACAAAAAGGAGAGGGAAATGAGGAAAAAATATATATGTGAGGAAGACAGTGTAAGATCTTGTGCTGCAAATGTTCAGGGCTTAAATGAATCCAATTGAGTTAGTGACATCATCTGGACCTCTCTCTTGTCTGATCACATGCAGCAAAACACAAAACATCTTTCTTTACTCTTTGGAGAGAGCAGTCTTCAAGGGTGCAGCATTCACATCAACAAATGGTGTAAAGATAGTTTGTTTTCAGGGTGGAGAATTGTCCTAAGTAGTTTTTTTCACTCGTTCAGAAAAATCATAATTTAAAATCTGCTATTGGCTCACATCTACATTAAAAATTTACTCTGATTTTCCCCTGAAAGCTCACCTTACAACTGTTCCCTTGGTTGTAAACCAGTCGTATGGCATAAATCAGGAAGTAACTTCTCGCAAGTAGGTTAAGAAGAGAAGGAGGGGAATTTCTCAGACACAGAATATTGAATACTGGAATATGGCTGGAAGATTGAACAAGCAATTCCTCTTCTTTGAATGCACTTTGTACAGTGGAAGTCCTTTCAGGACTGTATTGTAAGATCTTTCAGATTCAAATTCTTATTATTCACAAAATCCAAACTGAGATCAGCAACATAGTTACAGGGACTAATAAACGGGCATTAGATTTCACTCTTAGAATGGATCATCACTAAAAACTGAACTAAAAGATGACTTCTTCATTTAAATCTTTAAGTCAGCCAAAAGAAAAGCATATGTTCCACCTAAAGGCTGCATAAATGCAGAACCACAGCTGGGTGTGTCTTTCTTCCTTGAACTCTCGAGACTGGTTACCCATGATGGCTTAGTAAAGGTGAGTAATACTAAATGGCATGCACATGTTATCATAACCCTGCATGACTTATCTTCATTGCTCTCTAATAGACATTAAACTTCTGTCACACAGGTAAGATTTCTTCATGAAATCAAACAATTTATTAGTGTTGCTACGAATGTTTAATTATGACTACACACAAACCATTCCAACCGAGCACGTCACTGAAAGGAAGTGTTACGCATGAATCCACAGACTGTCCTCCACAGGGTATTCAC